>JAWQFJ010033298.1:0-7500 GCA_034096865.1 Theodoxus fluviatilis
TAATATGCATGGAATTATCTCTCATGTCGACTGGCCATACATCTGCATGAAGATCCCATTGTTCACAATGGCGGTGGAGTCGATCGTTGTCCTGAACTTCAAGTCACTGGAAGTTTGACGCACCTCGACGTTCATGCTGTGCATGAAAAACAGCATGTGCTATGTCTTCTTCATGCATATGTTTATTGATTGTCGTTCTGCGCTCAACTGCAACAACCCAATAATAATACGGGTCCTTTACTTCTTCTGTGCAGAATTGGAGTCTTGTAAGCACTTTTATTTAAGCTAGTATGGCATTATTAAAATTACTCAAGTGGATTCACATTCATTATTCAGTCGAGTTTGAATGGCGAACGAGGTTTCTTACGTCCCATATTTTGGAATGTGAGGCATATCATCACAGGCTTTTTCGTGTTGGCATAATGTGAGTTTCTGAGGACAAGCACTTTCCACTATATAACTCTGATAAAGCCCCGTGAAAATCGCAAGACGTTGATTGTAAGAAATGCAACCTCACACCCATCCGAGAGTTAAGTTCCCAGTAGTGCACATGCATACGTAATTTCAAAGTGAATTACACTGATGAGAAATATATATAACGTGCAATTTTATGAAAACGAAGACTGAAAGGGAATAAAAACGTAACAGAAACAAAAATTAGCCCTCGCCCAATAGGGGACTCGAACCCCTGACCCTCAGATTAAAAGTCTGATGCTCTACCGACTGAGCTAACCGGGCTATGGTGACATTGGTTTTGTTTTAAATGTTGTACACAATCTGATTCCTCTCATATTCTGTATGGACAAGGTGAAAGCACAAAAATTGGTGTTTTAGGGGAAAACCAAATAGATGAGTCGAAACGTGGTCGACCTGCAATTTCATGCAAATATAAGTTACAGTACCTCTCCGGTATATAATACGGCCGTAACCTCCTTTCCTGTTGTTTGTATAGCAGATACTTGGAAAATACAGCAATATGCAGAGCGAAAATGGTGTACAGCCACCGTGACCACCATCAGATTCAGACAAAAAGGTCACCAGTAATGCAATCACGACAGGAGCACCGTGTCCTAAGTTAACTAACCGGAGAAATCCGTGTAATATTAGGCAAGGGTGGTAACTCTTATTGTCTTGGGGTAGTCTCCCTTGCTTTACAGTCTGCCAACATGGCTCTTTGGGAAGAAGTGAGCCGTCTGGCCGAGGATTTTCAGAAGGTGCAACAGAGTGCCTCGAAGCAAAAGTAAGTCGTTTCATGCACCATTTGTTTTGATACTAGTTATTGTGTGTTCATTTTATCTAATTGTAGAGATCACGTTTGATTAAGGATGTTTTCCGATCGCAATCTGGTGGCGAGTGCACACTCAGGACACGGGAGTCAGGGAGTCTGACAGTGACAGGTGCACTAACCTGACGCCTCTGTTGTTTTAAAACTGTTGTTGACAGTGATCGATTCGTTCGTTTTCTTATTGGAATCCACCCTTTTGGGATTAAATCAGAGTAGGTAGAAATGTTACTTTAATACAACAGGTAGGTACAACGTAGTCGAGATGAACGATAATCATCAAGTGTCGAGAGACGGCGAGTGTCTGGTCTTGGGTTATTTGTACACAAGCATGCATTGAAAATATATATAGCGAAAAACAGGGATATAAGTAAATTTACCGGGAATTAGAAATATATGTATCGGCTCATTACAAGTCCGATATGATGTGTTTCGAAGTTCGTATTTATGCCGCCCAAGATCTCTTGACCAGTCATCCTATCTCCATCTTTTTCCGTCTTTTTAAAAACTTTTAATCACGTGCATTTTAGTGAGAATGCAATTTAGGGACTGTTTAGTCTCGTTTGCTTAGTTGGCGAATATCATTCCTGGAAAATACATTTTGCAATGGAACTAGGTCTGGCCTAAAGAGGAAATGTCAATATGATGACAACTTGGGTGTCTCAGAAGAGTAAATGCATGTTAAAATGCCAATAATTCATCCAGAAGTATATAGAAGTAAATCTGCAGTATTAGAGATGTGTTACAAAATGTTTATTACAATAAAACAGCGAATATTATGTGAAATATTATATTGCTCATTTTAGTGATAGGAATTATGAAATGAAGTCCCCTCTGTTTAATTCTATTCTCTGTTTAATTAAATTCACATTTTGTTTTACTGCAGACTCTCAGAGAGGAATGTGATTGAGATCGTATCCAAGCTACAGGCACTGAAGTTGGTGGAGGTGATCTATACCACAGATGGCAAGGAGTACATCACTCCCCAGGAACTCACCAAGGAAATCCGGGATGAGCTGGTTGTGCATGGAGGTGGGTGTAATGCTGTATATATATAGTCCACGATGTATAAGGAGGTGGATGTAATGCTGTACATAGTCCACGATGTATAAGGAGGTGGGTGTAATGCTGTACATAGTCCACGATGTATAAGGAGGTGGGTGTAATGCTGTACATAGTCCACGATGTATAAGGAGGTGGGTGTAATGCTGTATATATATATATATATATATATATATATATATATATATATATATATATATATATATATATATATATATATAGTCCACGATGTATAAGGAGGTGGGTGTAATGCTGTACATAGTCCACGATGTATAAGGAGGTGGGTGTAATGCTGTATATATATAGTCCAAAATGTATTTAAGGAGGTGGGTTAATGCTGTATATATATAGTCCACGATGTATAAGGAGGTGGGTGTAATGCTGTACATAGTCCACGATGTATAAGGAGGTGGGTGTAATGCTGTATATATATAGTCCACAATGTATAAGGAGGTGGTGTAATGCTGTATATATATAGTCCACGATGTATAAGGAGGTGGGTGTAATGATGTACATAGTCCACGATGTATAAGGAGGTGGGTGTAATGCTGTATATATAGTCCACAATGTATAAGGAGGTGGGTGTAATGCTGTATATATAGTCCACAATGTATAAGGAGGTGGGTGTAATGCTGTATATATACATATAGTCCACAATGTATAAGGAGCTGGGTGTAATGCTGTATATATATAATATAGTCCATGATGCCAATAAGGGAGCGCGTTCCTCGCGAGGCTCTGTGGCAAGAGCAGTAGCGCGCTGGACCTGCAGTCAGAGGGTGCGGGGTTCGAAACGGCTCGGATTCCAGAGTTGCATCCTTGAGCAAAAATGCTTAATTCCGATTGCTTCTCCCCGCCCCTGCCAAATACAGTGGCAGAAAGACGGACACCTGGAGGTCAGTCCAGGTGTGGCCCACCCCCCGAGAGTGTAAGGAAGATTATACTAGGGCCGAAACACTCGGCGACGGGGGCTCTTCCTCTGAAGACCGTCTGCTGCTTCGCTCCGTAGGGAGTTTCTAGCTACTGATGTATAAAGAGGTGGGTGTAATGCTGTACATAGCCCACGATGTATATATATATATATATATATATATAAAGTCCACGATGTATAAGGTCTAAGGAGGTGGGTGTAATGCTGTATATAGTCCATGATGAACAACAAGCCTCCAAGTAGAATGCAAGCCATTTTGTGTTTGGGATTTTTTGTGATGCTTGTGCACTTGACTATTATGGGTTGTTTGTTTTTGACTCACATGCGAAGCAAAAGTGAGTCTATGTACTGAGCCGTGTCGTCCGTCCGTCCGGGCGTCCGTCCGTCCGTCCGTCCGTCTGGGCGTCCGGGCGTCCGTAAAAAACTTAAACGTTGGATTTTTCTCGGAGACTATTAAGTCTATCAACACCAAATGTGGCATGATGGTGTATGATGACAAGGCCTAAAAAAAAATACATAGTGACTTGACCTTGCTTCAAGGTCAAGGTCACAGGAGCCATAAATGTGGTCTCAAAAACAGTCATTTTTCACATTTTCCCAATTTTCTCCCACGTTATTGAGAATGGCGACCTTAGCTACAAGTGGTATATAGGTCAAAGCAAGCCCTATCTTTTGATACCAGTTTGGTTGACCTTGCTTCAAGGTCAAGGTCACAGGAGCTCTTCAAAGTTGGATTGTATACATATTTTGAAGTGACCTTGACCCTGAACTATGGAAGATAACTGTTTCAAACTTAATAATTATGTGGGGCACATGTTATACTTTCATCATGAGACACATTTGGTCACATATCATCAAGGTCAAGGTCACTTTGACCCTTATGAAATGTGACCAAAATGGGGTAGTGAACCACTAAAAGTGACTATATCTCATGGTAGAAAGTGCCAATAAGCACCATTGTGCTTCCTATGTCTTGAATTAACAGCTTTGTGTTGCATGACCTTGGATGACCTTGACCTTGGGTCAAGGTCACATGTATTTTGGTAGAAAAAATGTGTAAAGCATTTCTTTGTGTATGATGTCATTGGTAGGTTTAGTTGTTTGACCTTGACCTTGAAGGTCACCTGAAGGTCAAGGTCATATAAAGGTCAAGGTCAAGCATGTGAGTCGTATGGGCTTTGCCCTTCTTGTTTCATTTACTGTTGATGTCAAGGGTACAGAGTGATGTCAGCCACAATGCAAGACTTAGAATGCATTGCATGACTTTGTGTCTGATGTGTGGGCCTAAATAACTCAAATTGCTTCTGCTATGATGGATGTTCAATCAAACCTGCAATGTAAGACTCTCCATTTTCTGACGAGATGCCTCATGCTTTTTATGTCTGTCTCATTTTATATATATTTCATCCAAAGTGATCCCTTGAGGGATCATGTTCATGAACTCTGTGTGTGTGTGTGTGTGTGTGTGTGTGTGTGTGTGTGTGTTTGATTGAAAATAAGAGGTTTTGATATACTGTTAATGTATGAGTAAGCACAGTGCAGTATTGGAATATAAATGAAAATTAAATTACACAGTTTGATACAGTGAAGTTAGTAGTCAGTATGATGCAGTAGAGTCCCCCTCCATGCTCTCTAGAGAAGTATGGGGCAATGTCAAATCCATGCAATACAATATTGCCATATTCATTAAAAATGAAATTTTAATGTAGATGAATACCTATCACATTAACACAGAGAACACAACAACAAAACTCAACACATGCATCAGTTTTACCATCCAGACAGAGGAAGTCATGCATAGATCCAATTCATTCCTGCCATACCCAAAATGGCAGCCAACTTGCACCGTGGAGAACAGAGCTCCAGGCAGGTCCTGGCTCCAGGCTGCACAGAGGCCTGCATTGACATCTCTGTCTGCAGGTCGCATCAACCTCGTGGACCTACAGCAGATCCTGAATGTGGACCTGAGCCACATCGAGGTGAGGGTGGGTGACCTCATCCGCCATGACCGAAGCCTCACCCTTGTCCTTGGTCAGCTCATCGACACGTAAGTGGCTAGCGGTATGTCTTGTCCAATGTCTGCCTTGGTCAGATTGTCTCTCTGGCTGTAGCTCAGTGGTTAGGACACTTGCCTTGCTAGGTGTGGTGTTCACTTCAGCATGGCTCCTACAGCTGCATCCTTGCTGTAGCCCAGTGGTTAGGACACTTGCCTTGATAGGCGCAGTGTTCACTTCAGCATGGCTCCTACAGCTGCATCCTTGCTGTAGCTCAGTGGTTAGGACACTTGCCTTGCTAGGTGCAGTGTTCACGTCAGCATGGCTCCTACAGCTGCATCCTTGGGCAAGGTGCTTGGCCCACATTGCCGAGCTCCTACTGAGGAGTAAAACTGCGCTGGGTGCTGTGCAGTAGTAGCCAGGGGTGACCATCCTCCTGCTCCTGCTCCTCCTCCTCCTCCTCCTGCTCCTCCTCCTCCTCCTCCTGCTCTTCCTCCTCATCCTCCTCCTGCTCTTCCTGCTCCTCCTCCTGCTGCTCCTCCTCCTCCTGCTGCTCCTCCTCCTCCTCCTCCTCCTCCTCCTCCTCCTCCTCCTCCTCCTCCTCCTCTTTCTCCTCCTCCTTCTCCTCCTCCTCTTTCTCCTCCTCCTCTTCTCCTCCTCCTCTTTCTCATCCTCCTCTTTCTCCTCCTCTTCTTTCTCCTCCTCCTCCTCCTCCTCCTCCTCCTCCTCCTCCTCCTCCTCCTCCTCCTCCTCCTCCTCCTCCTCCTCCTCCTCCTCCTCCTCCTCCTCCTCCTCCTCCTCCTCCTCCTCCTCCTCCTCCTCCTCCTCCTCACCACCATCATCATCATCATCATCATCATCATCATCATCATCATCATCATCATCATCATCATCATCATCATCATCATCATCATCATCATCATCATCATTCTTGCACAATTTAATGTGACATTAATGTGTTAGAGCCTGACAAAACTGTTTTTAAGTTGTCCTTTCCTCATCTTTTATTCCATTGGGGGTTTGGCAAGTACCTGTAGTGTTGTTGTTGTTGTTATTTGTTTATTTGTTTATAAAAGAATAATAAGTCAGTCATATTTCAAATAAAGCCTTCATTGAAATTACACATATTTCTTGAGTATAAATATTTCATAACAGATTTGTGTCATGCCTTTTGGAAGTTAATTGCCTTTGTGTTGAGAAACATTGTGTATTTTCATCTCACTTTCAATCTTCTCAGGAGCTACAAGGACAGGATTGCTGAAGAGGTGAATGACTCTCTTCAGGAAGAGGGCCATGTGACCATCCCAGATCTGACAAGGTCATATGACCTGCCAGCTGACTTCATCAGAGAGGTACAGGGTTGCCTCTCTTTCTTTGGATGTCATTTCCTTGTAAAAGTACCAAATGGAGTGGACCTGTGTGTGTGTGTGTGTGTGTGTGTCTGTGTGTGTGTCTGTGTGTGTGTGTGTGTGTGTGTGTGTGTGTGTGTGTGTGTGTGTGTGTGTGTGTGTGTGTGTGTGTGTGTGTGTGTGTCTGTGTGTGTGTGTGTGTGTGTGTGTGTGTGTGTGTGTGTGTGTGTGTGTGTGTGTGTGTGTGTGTGTGTGTCTGTGTGTGTGTGTGTGTGTGTGTGTGTGTGTGTGTGTGTCTGTGTGTGTGTGTGTGTGTGTGTGTCTGTGTGTGTCTGTGTGTGTGTGTGTGTGTGTGTGCATGTGTGTGTGTGTGTGTGTGTGTGTGTGTGTGTGTGTGTGTGTGTGTGTGTGTGTGTGTGCATGTGCGCTTGTGCATGAGTGTGTGTGTGTGTGTGTGTTTGTCTGTGTGTGTGTGTGTGTGTGTGTGTGTTCTATGCACAAGCCTGTACATTCACAGGTGAAACCATAGTCAAACCCTCTGATATGTTTAATGCATGTTTATGTCTGGCCATCCCTTTATTGAGATTTAGTTAGTGCCTCTCACTATACAGCATTGACAAGCATAATTATTTTTCCCCCCTCAGTTGCCTGTGGCTAAAGTCTAGTATCTCATCACAGCCTGTTAATGTTCTCCATCTAGTGATTCAATCGACCAATGCAACTGTGTCAAACTGATTGTTCTCACTTATCCATCCACTGAACTCATAGACTGACCTTGAATTTGGGTTCAAGTTTGGCGAATGATTTAGATTGTACCTGTCCCTGCAGTTGTTGATTCTACAGTATTGCAGATTATATCATTGGGTTCTTGTAGCTTGCAAG
>JAWQFJ010033298.1:17500-70000 GCA_034096865.1 Theodoxus fluviatilis
GAGAGGTGTGGTTGAAGAGTTGCTGTATGAAACTGTTACATTTATATGTGACCCTCCATCCCTAAATGAGTCGGTCTGATACTTAGATCGAATTGTGATACATGTGCATTTTCATCAGAGGGGGTGCCCTATCAGTCCTCCAGGCCCTAGAGAACGGAAAACCCTCCCAGCTGACCAAAGCATTTCAGAGGGTTGGACAAACCAGAAGAATTGTTCTCCAGCGGATACCAGCCCACTGTGGGATTCCAGGAAACAAAAGGGCAGACGAGCTGGCGAAAGAAGGAGCCCAGGAAGAACAACTTGAAAATAGTGTCAGCTATAGTGAGCGAAAGACCATCATCAAGGCATTGATGAGGCTGAGGACAAACAGAGACGACTACCACTTGATGTCCAGAGAGCAGCAGGTCGTCCTTATCAGGCTGCGCTCCGGCCACAACAGGCTCAATGCTCACATGAACCGAAAGTCCAGGCTGGCACCATCACCAACATGTGCATGTGGTCTGGAAGACCAAACAGCAGAACACATACTCCAGAGTTGTCCCTTACTTGAAGAAGAAAGGAGGGAAGTGTGGCCGTCACCAACTCCCCTGCAGACCAAACTATATGGCAGTCGCGACGAGTTGGAGAAAACGACGTCATTCATCACCCATGCCGGAATGACCGTATAGCCTCTGCGAACGATAAGAAGAAGAAGAAGAAGAATCAAAGGGGGTCATCCGGTGGATTTTGAGATTTTTGTGTACTCAGCAAGCAGAACCATCGCTACATACACTGTGAGGGTTTCAGACTTCAACTACACCTCCAAATCGTTGTTTTTGGCACTTAAACGAAAGTACTGTCATCTTCCTTGCGTAAGAAATCGATCTGATTGTGTAATACCCCTCCTCTTCAATTGCCGTGGCACTTCCAGAGAGAGGATTGGCATTCTATTTTTGTATAAATATCATAGGGAATCCTTTGTGCACACGTCAGTGAGTATTCTATTAGCTTTTGAAACGTTTTCTTTCCATTTGTAGGTAGGTAGTACCTTAATCCCAATTGGGTGATTGCTTTGCACAAAGATGCTCAAAGTTTGAATGTCATTTTCTCAAAATCCCCACTTTTTGTTGCTATCTCTTTAAGTGCTCATAAAACAGCGAGCACTGCACATATCATAATAATCTTGGCATCATTTTGAAGCTAATTCATTGTACTATCTGACGGCAGTAAAATCTCAAAATGGACCTAGGTATTGGACCGACTCATCTTGGGATGGAGGCTCACATATGGTAAAAGTTGCATTTTTAATCAAATACTGCACTGTTATGTGTGTGTGCAGACCGCTGACTCGGCAATACCAGGAGACGGTCAAGTCGGTCTACCTGAGCAGGACGGAGGGGGCTGGTCCAGGGGGCAAAAAGAAGAGCGCTGCCGATCTGCAGGAAAAAATCTCAGGGCTGTGGACCAACGTCCGTCTCTTTGAGAAGGGACTCAAGCTTCTCAAAGGTGTGTTGTGTGTGTGTTTGTGTGTGTGTGTGGTGTGTGTAGGTGTGTGTGAGGTGTGTGTGTGTGTGTGTGTGTGTGTGTGTGTGTGTGTGTGGTGTGTCTGTGAGTGTTGTGTATGTGGTTTTGTGTGTGTCTGTGTGTGTGTATATGTGTGAGTGGTTTGTGTGTGTGTGTGTCTGTGTGCATGTGTGTGTGTTGTGTTTGTGTGTGTGTGTGGTGTGTGTGTATGAGTGTATGCACGTATGTTTTTTATGTGCATATTTATTTGATATTGCTTGACTAAATCCCACAGTAAACCTGTCATGTTAGCAGGCTTTGATGAGAGGCCACTCCAAGCAAAGGACATTGTATCACATGGACAAAAAGGACAACCATTGTGAGGGGTGCTTGTTTGTGTGAGCCAGAAGGTGTCCATCCATGACAAGTTTTCTTGCTATCATTGAGTATCAAGTGTAACATACATGTATATGGCCAGAGCCTGTGATTGCCCCCTTATCAGCTGGACCCTCGGCTGCTGGACATTTGGGGGCTCGTCCAGTAACTTACACAGGGGTGGTTCCAAGCAGCCGAAGAAGCTACTGAGGAGGATATTCAGGACAGTCACATCATAGAGATCCCTGTTGTCCTTTTTCTCTCCAAGCTCTTTGCAAGCTTGGGGTGCCTCCTAGCTGAGTGTCTAGAGCAGGCCTTGAAATCCCGGCAGCCAGGGCTTCCAGCTGACGTGGGGAATATTGAACACTTCTGGTTGTATTTTACACTCAGCCAAGCATTCAAACCAACCTGCTCACTGCTCTTCTTCTACCCTGTCCAACCCTTTGATTCTCTGCCCTTTGGTATTCATCCAGCCATGGCATCCAAGATCAAAGACTTGCATCCTCCTTTTCCTTTCACAGAGGAAGTGCAGGCTCAGCTCATCAAGCACCTGTTGAAGACCGTGTGTTCAGACATCGCCAACAACATCGTCAATGCCTTCGCTTCAGACAGCATGATGTCAGTGTTTGAGGAGTCGGCAATGACCCCCGAGGTGTGTGGTGTGGTATTGGCTTTTGGTGTTTGACAAAGATGACAGCTTGCTAGGTGTCCTGACTAGAGCTTTTGCTGATGTTGGAATTGTCTTACATGGTAAAGCTTTAGTCTTGATCGTTTGAGCTGATTTTTACTAGTGGTTATTTGAATTAAGTTTCAATAAGGTAATAATGTGAATGGAAGTGCACATGAATGAGCAAACACGTACACACACACACACACACACACACACACGCACACACACGCACACACACACACACAAACATATACACACACACACATAAACATACATAAACACACACACACACACACACACATGACAGACACATTGAATAACCCAGTGCAAACATGCAGGTATATCGCCTTGTAGTCAAACACATGCATTGACTAAAGAACATCTCATTGACTTATGGAATCTCATGAAATTCTTACATTTTCCTTGCCTCTATCACATTAATTCACCCACTTGTTTTTAGGCATTTCTCACATATTTTCAGCAGTGATACTGACAGGTAGATCTGCAGGCCTGGCTGAGTTGTCATATTGCACACCAAGCTCACAGACGCTGCTTTTGTGCAAATCTAATGGGAAGTAGGACTCCTAGAGATACCTGTGCAGCATCTCACAGCTCGAGTGACAGCAATGACATGGACTGTTTCAGGAGCGGCTGAACCTCATCAGCAAGCTGCCCGCAGAGGTGCAGCCTGAGCTCATCAAACTGCATTCCTGTGTTGTCAAGTCCCCTGTAAGTGTGCTTTTGTACTTATGTATTTATTATATTATGTATTGTATTTATGTATTGTATGTATATATTGCCTGTCATTTGTCTTCAGTTGTACAAGCTGTGTGGTCAAGTCCCCTGTAAGTGTGCTTTTGTACTTATGTATTTATTATATTATGTATTGTATTTATGTATTGTATGTATATATTGCCTGTCATTTGTCTTCAGTTGTACAAGCTGTGTGGTCAAGTCCCCTGTAAGTGTGCTTTTGTACTTATGTATTTATTATATTATGTATTGTATTTATGTATTGTATTTATGTATTTTATTTATGTATTGCCTGTCATTTGTCTTCACTTGTACAAGCTGTGTGGTCAAGTCCCCTGTAAGTGTGGGCTTGTACTTGTGTATTGTACTTATGTATTGTATTTATGTATTGTATTCATGTATTATATTATGTATTGCCTGTCATTTGTCTTCAGTTGTACAAGCTGTGCTGCCGGTCCGAGGACCAATGAAATTGTGTGCCCTTTCCTCACTAAGTGTTGCTTTTAGTTGTGGCAACTGTGCCCAGGTACTTCTGTGTAAATCTCACAGTGCCACACAAAGACAGAGATAGATCACAGACAGGACAGTGCTGGCATTATGGACGTTGCTTTCACCCACAGGAAAGGTCATGTTGTCTACAGAAGTTGTATCAGTACTTTAACTCTGCTGTCCATGTGTCTGAATTAAATGGGTGGATATGATTGATGAATGATTTGGTGGATTTATGAAGGAAGATGCGAGAACGATGTTTTATGGCTGATCAGCCTTCGTGGCTAGTAAGGCAATTATTTGATGATGATGATAATAATAATAATAATGATGATGATGATGATGATGATGATGATGATGATGATGATGATGATGATGATGATGATGATGATAATAATAATAATAATTCAAGTTGATAGTCAAGTGATGATTTCCCCATTGATTTGCCTCAAATAAATTGCATAGGGTGACACAAAGGGTTAAATATTAACCCCTCAACCCAAAGGGGTAATGAATGAACAATGAATCAATTAATAAATGAAAGAAAAATGTCTGACTACTGAAGGACAGTATCTGATTGACTTGCCTTGCTATTGTTACTTCAGAGAACTTGCTTTTCATGTTGTTTTTTAATATTTCATTTTAACAAGTCTTTTAATGCATGTTGCTTGTCAGTGTTGTTTAAAATCCAAAAGTTAATTCCCTTCGTAGACTGGTCAGCACCATTTGATGTTCTCTGTGTACGTCATCCCATAGTCTCATTGTCTTGTCCTCCATAGATAGTGCATCGTGTAGCCATACTTTGTTGAGTAGAGCTACATGATTGCATCCTGTCGGTGTGTTGCAGACCTTGGACGACTTCTTCAGCCAGATGGAAATGCTGTGTGGCCCGCGACACCTGGGACTGCTCTTGAAGAAGCCAGACAAGAAGAAGGAAAGGCAGGTGCCATCTTGGAATTTATTTCCACAGACAGTTCTGATTTTTGTATCTGCATCCTCAGTGTTACAGCAATTTTTAGATTTCAGAGTGATGCAATGATCCACCAAAACAGTATCTCAGCAAAGATAATTTTTTCAGAGTATAATTAGTCTTTTGGGGGGTTTGTTTTTGGTAATACAATACCACCAGAAATTATAGCACTCAAGAAGTAATTTATTCCATCAGATTGAGTTGCCAGAAACCATTCAATACTGTAACTGATGATATTGTGTTGATATTGACTTATTAAGCACTGACAACTGTGGTTGTGGTCATGATAGTTATGTCAGTGATGGTGATGATTATGGTAGCAGAGATGATGATGGAGGTGGAGGAGGAGGAGGAGCAGCAGCAGCAGCAGCAGCAGCAGCAGCAGCAGCAGCAGCAGCAGCAGGAGGAGGAGGAGGAGCAGCAGCAGCAGCAGCAGGAGCAGCAGGAGGAGCAGCAGCAGCAGCAGCAGCAGCAGGAGGAGCAGCAGGAGGAGCAGCAGCAGCAGCAGCAGCATTTGGCAGCAGCAGCATTTGGCAGCAGCAGCAGCAGGAGGAGGAGGAGCAGCAGGAGGAGCAGCAGCAGCAGCAGCATTTGGCAGCAGCAGCAGGAGGAGGAGCAGCAGCAGTAGCAGGAGGAGGATGAGCAGCAGGAGGAGGAGGAGCAGCAGCATTTGGCAGCAGCAGCAGCAGGAGGAGGAGGAGCAGCAGCAGTAGCAGGAGCAGCAGCAGTAGCAGGAGGCACAGCAGCAGCAGCAGCAGCAGGATGAGCAGCAGGAGGAGCAGCAGCAGCAGGAGGAGGAGGAGGAGGAGCAGCAGGAGGAGGAGCAGCAGCAGCAGCAGCAGGAGGAGCAGCAGGAGGAGCAGCAGCAGCAGGAGGAGGAGGAGCAGGAGCAGGAGGAGGAGCAGCAGCAGCAGCAGGAGCAGCAGGAGGAGGAGCAGCAGCAGCAGGAGGAGGAGGAGGAGGAGGAGGAGGAGGAGCAGCAGCAGCAGGAGGAGGAGGAGCAGCAGGAGGAGCAGCAGCAGCAGGAGGAGCAGCAGGAGGAGGAGCAGCAGCAGCAGGAGGAGGAGGAGCAGCAGGAGGAGCAGCAGCAGCAGCAGGAGCAGCAGGAGGAGGAGCAGCAGCAGCAGGAGGAGGAGGAGGAGCAGCAGGAGGAGCAGCAGCAGCAGGAGGAGGAGGAGCAGCAGGAGGAGCAGCAGCAGCAGCATTTGGCAGCAGCAGCATTTGGCAGCAGCAGCATTGGAAGAGGGAGATGATGGAGATGATGATGATGATGAAGAAGATGGTGATCAAAATGATAGTGGATTACGGCAGCAGTGACAACAACAGAAACCATAACGCCTAGACAACAGCCATGGTAGTGATCTTCATCACCACCTTGTGGTTGCAGACAGCTGGTGTTCAGCCATCGCCAGACGCTGAGTGAGCAGCTGCGAGGCGAGAAGGAGGCGGCCATGGCCCTGCACTTGGCAGCGGTGCTGCTCTTCCAGACCTTCACAGGCTGCCTGCTGCATGCCCCCGGCAGATTGGTGCCGTCCATCACCGCTTTCCTCGCAGACCACCTGGATGCCGACAAGCACGCCACGCTTCTCAGACTGCAAGGTGAGGGGTCTGGGTGTGTGGGAGTGTGGTGGGTGTGTGGGAATCTGGGTGTGGGGGTGTCTGGGTGTGTGGAAGTATGGTGGGTGTGTGGGAGTCTGGGTGTGGGGGTGTTTGGAAGTGTGGTGGGTGTGTGGGAGTCTGAGTGTGTGGGTGTCTGGGTGTGTGGAAGTGTGGTGGGAGTCTGGGTGTGTGGGTGTCTGGGTGCATGGGTGTCACGGTGTGAGAGTGTCTGGGTGCATGGGTGTGTGGGAGTGTGGTTTGTGTGGGGGTGTCTGGGTGTGTGGAAGTGTAGTGGGTGTATGGGTGTCTGGGTGTGTAGGGGTCTGGGTGTGTGGGGGTCTGAGTATCGTTGTGTGGATATCTGGATGTCAGGGTGTGTGGGTTTCTAGGTGTCTGGGTGTGTGGGGTTCAGCTTGTGTGGGTGTCTGTGTGTTGGTGTCGGGGGGTGGGGGGTGGAAGTCCGAGTGTGTGGGTGTGTTTTTGTGGGAGTTTGTGTGAGGTGGAGTGTGTTTGTCTGGATATCTGGGTGTGTGGGTGTGAAGAGCTGGGTAAGGTGTGACATGGAGGTCTTGTGTGTTGTGCTGTAGAGTGGATCAAGGGCTGTGGGATTGAGAAAGTAGAGATATTGGTAGTAGACTTGATGCAGGGTCCCTAGAAGAGACTGGGTGTAAGTAGAATTCAAGCTATGCTAGAGTGTTCTGTAGGTTATGGTTACTTTGCAGAAGTCTATATTTAAGTATATGTACCAGACTCTCAGCTGTCAGTACTTTTCTGTCACATCGTGTTGTGAGAGATTTGGCCGGATATTCAAAATGTCGGAATCATCAGTATGTGTTTCTTCTTACATTGATCCTTCACTAGTATATCGATGATCAAGCTGGCAGTTTGCTCATCCCCAAGATTTTCAACTGGTTTCGTGAAGTTGAAAAGACCATCAGAACATGTTACAGACTCTCCGTCTTTAAGAGATTGTGTATCAGTGAATATACAAAAGATTCTAATCATCTGCATGAGTAGTGGCTGAGTTGCTAACTTCAAAATTCATCAGAGAGTGCAGGAAGTGGAGAGTCAACATGGGTGTAGCGTTGGCACACAACATGCCTGTCACAACTCAGATTTATTTTATTTAATGTTGGGCTTGTTTGGGTGGCTTTATTTCACTTACATTTTCCTTTTGTAAGAATTGTCCTACTGCATCTCCCATGCGATTCGTGAGAGGCATTAATCTAGGGTCAAAATTGCTTTGTTTTGTGTGTTTATTTTAATTGCAGTGATTCTTGTGCATGGGAGTTACAAAGTTTGATAGGCCGTAAAGTTCCATTTATCCATCTTACTGTTAGAACTGTTTTGCTGAGCAAAGCACTCTGCTTTTAATTGTGTGTTAGGATTTTCACGGGACTGTTGTTTTTCATGCAGTTGCATGTGCGTTGTCACCTTGGTGGTACATATCCACTGTTACATGTGAATTACGGTTTTTATCCGCTGTTGAGTGCAGGAAGTTCTTATATAAAGAGGCTTATTTCAGAGGGCTGGGGAAGTAATTATGGACTAAATAGCTGTAACTCGCCGTTAGCCCGCTGCACTTTTATTTATTTATTTAAGTTTTATGTTCTGTCTTCAAGAAGTAATTTAGACTAAGAGCTATAAATTTCCATAGCCCTCTGTGTGGTTTTAAAGGTTTTTATTTGTGGTAATAATTGTTTTTGTTTTCATTTTGTTCTTCATAAAATGAGTTTTTCAAGATGTATATCTGTATTGAATCAATTGTTTTATGTTAAATTCTGTTTGTGGCGTGTTTGTTCTTAAACGTGATTAGTGACTGAGGAAGGAATTTCTCTTTTTTGTTTTCTTTGTTACTGTCAGTTGGTGGCACGAGCTTTTTAACACCCACACCAACCTTGACAATGTCATCCTTGTTCTTGCAGAGCTGGTGATGCGGGACCTGAAGCAGCAGGGGGAGGAGGGCAAGGAGGAGGAAAAGCAGGAGGTGGCGGAGCAGATGAAGGAGCTGGTGCCCGAGGTGGTGCAGATCGCACTCACCACCAAGAAGTCGACCGCCTCTCAAGATGACCAGTAGCACCATGGCAACCAGGAGCCAGCCATCAACTCCTCAACAAGATTAATTTTGTGGAATTTGGTGAAAACTCACGAGTTAGATTGTCAAGAAGACCAGCGGTTCTGTGTTGTAAAGCTGTCATGACTACAAAGAGCTACTCATCATCTCCCAACATCTCAAGGATTCAGGTTAAAATTCACACGCCGACTTTCCAGATTGCCAGTTGTTTGATATCGTCAACTTCATGCATTGACCAATAGCTGTTGATCAGCTCAATGATACCCATTGATTTCAGCCATAAATCATAAGCTTCTACAGAAGATGTTTTATTTCTCTAGCTTGAATGCCTAACACGATGTTTAAGAACTTCTTGTCAACTTGCCATTACTGCACATTAATTTCAGTCATAAAGGTCAGATCTTTTCATGGCAAGTCCTCAAGGCCAATTGTAGCTGTCCAACAACCTCCTATGGGGGTCTGTGGCTGACATCTTCTGAAGGTCATCAGTAGCATTATAATGTCCAAGTCATTTGGAAACTGCAGACCAGAGTCGGTGTACAGAGGAGAGGTCATGCGGACAAGTGCTGCAAGCTTACATGAAGACCTGCAAGTGCCTGCAGAGGATGTGGTGTGCAGACTCACTTTCTCCAGCCATGAGTGTGGTGTGGGAGAAACTGTGGTGCCGGCTTCATACTACAGGCTTGATGCCGATGCTGCTGCTCTTCCTTAAAACCATGGGTGTGACCTTGCTTTTTCCAAGACTGATGATGCAGATACCTACCACAGGGATGAATGGATGGACGGTGTTTTCCTATCAGCTTTGGTAGGCTATGTAAGGCCATTAAGCATGATGGTCACTACAATAGTTTAGGGGAAGCGCAAATGAAGCTACGATGTCCCAATTTATTTGCTTCTTACGAATGGTGTAGGGAGACACGGTGGGTCTATTCTGACCCCCAGCACACAGGGGTGTCTATTCTGACCCCCAGCCCGCAGGGGGGTCTATTCTGACCCCCAGCCCGCAGGGGGGTCTATTCTGACCCCCAGCACACAGGGGTGTCTATTCTGACCCCCAGCACACAGGGGGGTCTATTCTGACCCCCAGCACACAGGGGTGTCTATTCTGACCCCCAGGGGGGTCTATTCTGACCCCCAGCACACAGGGGGGTCTATTCTGACCCCCAGCACACAGGGGGGTCTATTCTGACCCCCAGCACACAGGGGGTCTATTCTGACCCCCAGCACACAGGGGGGTCTATTCTGACCCCCAGCACACAGGGGGGTCTAAACTGACCCCCAGCACACAGGGGGGTCTATTCTGACCCCCAGCACACAGGGAGCTCTGCCACAGTGAGACAGCCAGCATAAGACTTACCATGCCAAATTATTTTTGAGAATTTTCCTCCTCTTTTTCTTATTTATTTACTTCTGTAAACATCCTTAAATTCAGCTTCTGAAATCCCTCCTCCTCTGAACATTTTCATCCCTTGCAGAGGAGATTCCACCTTTTCATGGATGTTACCTATCCGCTCGTTAGTCTAAATCCTAATCATGCGAATTGCATGCAAAGTAAGCAAAGAAAAATATCAAAAACACTTTGCACTTGATCTTAGAATGACCAACATCTACTTTTGACTAAAGTAGGATTTTTTGTAAACAGTCAACAGTGTTATGTTTCATTTTCTTTTAAACCTTATAGGACTGGGGCTTGTAGTTGTGAAATTCCTTAAATTCAACTTCTGAAACCCCTCCTCCTCTGAACATGTTTATCCCTTGCAGAGGCAAACAGAGGAGATTCCACTGTCTCATGAATGTTAATAACGTTTCCTTAAATTTAACATTTATTTCATGATAAACTTTTGGTCCTGTCTTTCAGACAGAACAAGGGTATGGTTTCGTGCACTTTATGCAAGGATTAATAATTCACATGCAAAGGGAAGCAATTTTCGTATGCGTTGTTGGTTTTCAGAATTTCTTGTTAATTATTGGGTTTTCTATGTACTCTAGTCATTTCATTATAACCCTTTTTCTTGAGTTGAAGACGGCTTTATACAGCTTTCTGGTTTGTTTAAACAACATGGACAGGTTCAGTGAGGGGAAAAAGAAAGAACTTTGACCAAGGGCAATACTACAAAAAAAAGTAAGTTGTTTAGTTAATCAGAAATATTGTGATGTTGAATTTTGTGCAAGTAGTGTTAATGTTGTGAAGGAGAGGAGATCATGCTGTAAAAAAGATGACGATTAAAGTGAGAATGGAATACAATATGATGTCAAAACATCATTGCTGAGTTGTCACTCTTCTATGAACTCACACAAAATCACTTGTAATGGCCCACACTTTCCTCCGACTTTCACAGACTGGAGTTACTCAAGCATTTGTGTTTGGTTAGGGCTGTATGCCACCAGCATCAGCTTGGTTAGGGCTGTATGCCACCAGCATCAGCTTGGTTAGGGCTGTATGCCACCAGCATCAGCTTGTACAAGCAGTAGCAGCATAGGAGGGGTGTACAAGCAGTAGCAGCATAGGAGGGGTGTACAAGCAGTAGCAGCATAGGAGGGAAGTACAAGCAGTAGCAGCATAGGAGGGGTGTAAGGGCAGTAGCAGCATAGGAGGGGTGTACAAGCAGTAGCAGCATAGGAGGGGTGTAAGGGCAGTAGCAGCATAGGAGGGAAGTACAAGCAGTAGCAGCATAGGAGGGGTGTACAAGCAGTAGCAGCATAGGAAGAGTGTACAAGCAGTAGCAGCATAGGAGGGGTGTACAAGCACTAGCAGCATAGGAGGGGAGTACAAGCAGTAGCAGCATAGGAGGGGTGTACAAGCAGTAGCAGCATAGGAGGGGTGTACAAGCAGTAGCAGCATAGGAGGGGTGTACAAGCAGTAGCAGCATAGGAGGGGTGTACAAGCAGTAGCAGCATAGGAGGGGTGTACAAGCAGTAGCAGCATAGGAGGGGTGTACAAGCAGTAGCAGCATAGGAGGGGTGTACAAGCAGTAGCAGCATAGGAGGGGTGTACAAGCAGTAGCAGCATAGGAGGGAAGTACAAGCAGTAGCAGCATAGGAGGGGTGTACAAGCAGTAGCAGCATAGGAGGGGTGTACAAGCAGTAGCAGCATAGGGGGGTGTACAAGCAGTAGCAGCATAGGAGGGAAGTACAAGCAGTAGCAGCATAGGAGGGGTGTACAAGCAGTAGCAGCATAGGAGGGGTGTACAAGCAGTAGCAGCATAGGAGGGGTGTACAAGCAGTAGCAGCATAGGAGGGGTGTACAAGCAGTAGCAGCATAGGAGGGGTGTACAAGCAGTAGCAGCATAGGAGGGGTGTACAAGCAGTAGCAGCATAGGAGGGGTGTACAAGCAGTAGCAGCATAGGAGGGGTGTACAAGCAGTAGCAGCATAGGAGGGGTGTACAAGCAGTAGCAGCATAGGAGGGGTGTACAAGCAGTAGCAGCATAGGAGGGGTGTACAAGCAGTAGCAGCATAGGAGGGTAGTACAAGCAGTAGCAGCATAGGAGGGGTGTACAAGCAGTAGCAGCATAGGAGGGGTGTACAAGCAGTAGCAGCATAGGAGGGGTGTACAAGCAGTAGCAGCATAGGAGGGAGTACAAGCAGTAGCAGCATAGGAGGGGTGTACAAGCAGTAGCAGCATAGGAGGGGTGTACAAGCAGTAGCAGCATAGGAGGGGTGTACAAGCAGTAGCAGCATAGGAGGGGTGTACAAGCAGTAGCAGCATAGGAGGGGTGTACAAGCAGTAGCAGCATAGGAGGGGTGTACAAGCAGTAGCAGCATAGGAGGGTGTACAAGCAGTAGCAGCATAGGAGGGTAGTACAAGCAGTAGCAGCATAGGAGGGTGTACAAGCAGTAGCAGCATAGGAGGGTGTACAAGCAGTAGCAGCATAGGAGGGTGTACAAGCAGTAGCAGCATAGGAGGGGTGTACAAGCAGTAGCAGCATAGGAGGGGTGTACAAGCAGTAGCAGCATAGGAGGGGTGTACAAGCAGTAGCAGCATAGGAGGGGTGTACAAGCAGTAGCAGCATAGGAGGGTGTACAAGCAGTAGCAGCATAGGAGGGGTGTACAAGCAGTAGCAGCATAGGAGGGGTGTACAAGCAGTAGCAGCATAGGAGGGGTGTACAAGCAGTAGCAGCATAGGAGGGTGTACAAGCAGTAGCAGCATAGGAGGGGTGTACAAGCAGTAGCAGCATAGGAGGGGTGTACAAGCAGTAGCAGCATAGGAGGGGTGTACAAGCAGTAGCAGCATAGGAGGGGTGTACAAGCAGTAGCAGCATAGGAGGGGTGTACAAGCAGTAGCAGCATAGGAGGGGTGTACAAGCAGTAGCAGCATAGGAGGGGTGTACAAGCAGTAGCAGCATAGGAGGGGTGTACAAGCAGTAGCAGCATAGGAGGGGTGTACAAGCAGTAGCAGCATAGGAGGGGTGTACAAGCAGTAGCAGCATAGGAGGGGTGTACAAGCAGTAGCAGCATAGGAGGGGTGTACAAGCAGTAGCAGCATAGGAGGGGTGTACAAGCAGTAGCAGCATAGGAGGGGTGTACAAGCAGTAGCAGCATAGGAGGTGTACAAGCAGTAGCAGCATAGGAGGGGTGTACAAGCAGTAGCAGCATAGGAGGGGTGTACAAGCAGTAGCAGCATAGGAGGGGTGTACAAGCAGTAGCAGCATAGGAGGGGTGTACAAGCAGTAGCAGCATAGGAGGGGTGTACAAGCAGTAGCAGCATAGGAGGGGTGTACAAGCAGTAGCAGCATAGGAGGGTGTACAAGCAGTAGCAGCATAGGAGGGGTGTACAAGCAGTAGCAGCATAGGAGGGGTGTACAAGCAGTAGCAGCATAGGAGGGGTGTACAAGCAGTAGCAGCATAGGAGGGGTGTACAAGCAGTAGCAGCATAGGAGGGGTGTACAAGCAGTAGCAGCATAGGAGGGTGTACAAGCAGTAGCAGCATAGGAGGGTGTACAAGCAGTAGCAGCATAGGAGGGGTGTACAAGCAGTAGCAGCATAGGAGGGGTGTACAAGCAGTAGCAGCATAGGAGGGGTGTACAAGCAGTAGCAGCATAGGAGGGGTGTACAAGCAGTAGCAGCATAGGAGGGGTGTACAAGCAGTAGCAGCATAGGAGGGGTGTAAGAACAGTAGCAGCATAGGAGGGGTGTACAAGCAGTAGCAGCATAGGAGGGGGGGTGTAAGAACAGTAGCAGCATAGGAGGGGTGTACAAGCAGTAGCAGCATAGGAGGGAAGTACAAGCAGTAGCAGCATAGGAGGGGTGTACAAGCAGTAGCAGCATAGGAGGGAAGTACAAGCAGTAGCAGCATAGGAGGGGTGTAAGAACAGTAGCAGCACAGGAGGGGTGTAGCAGCATAGGAGGGGTGTACAAGCAGTACCAGCATAGGAGGGGAGTACAAGCAGTAGCAGCATAGGAGGGGTGTACAAGCAGTAGCAACATAGGAGGGGTGTACAAGCAGTAGCAGACCTGTTTACCCCCAAAAACCCTTATGAGGAAGATTTGATAAATAACCAGAAAAATGCGGAAGGTTTTGATCTTCAAGAGGAAGATTTCGATTTTTTCAGCGAAATATCGGCCGGAAGATCGTCCGTAAAAGCGGAGACTCGGACTCAAAATCAGAAGATTTCCGCAAATTGCGGAAGGGTAAACAGGTCTGCAGTAGCAGCATAGGAGGGAAGTACAAGCAGTAGCAGCATAGGAGGGACGTACAAGCAGTAGCAGCATGGGAGAGGTGTAAGAACAGTAGCAGCATAGGGAGGTGTACAAGCAGTAGCAGCATAGGAGGGAAGTACAAGCAGTAGCAGCATAGGAGGGAAGTACAAGCAGTAGCAGCATAGGAGGGGTGTACAAGCAGTAGCAGCATAGGAGGGGTGTACAAGCAGTAGCAGCATAGGAGGGGTGTAAGGGCAGTAGCAGCATAGGAGGGGTGTACAAGCAGTAGCAGCATAGGAGGGGTGTACAAGCAGTAGCAGCATAGGAGGGGTGTACAAGCAGTAGCAGCATAGGAGGGGTGTAAGAACAGTAGCAGCATAGGAGGGAAGTACAAGCAGTAGCAGCATAGGAGGGGTGTACAAGCAGTAGCAGCATAGGAGGGGTGTACAAGCAGTAGCAGCATAGGAGGGGTGTACAAGCAGTAGCAGCATAGGAGGGGTGTACAAGCAGTAGCAGCATAGGAGGGGTGTAAGAACAGTAGCAGCATAGGAGGGGTGTACAAGCAGTAGCAGCATAGGAGGGGGGGTGTAAGAACAGTAGCAGCATAGGAGGGAAGTACAAGCAGTAGCAGCATAGGAGGGGTGTACAAGCAGTAGCAGCCTAGGAGGGAAGTACAAGCAGTAGCAGCATAGGAGGGGTGTACAAGCAGTAGCAGCATAGGAGGGGTGTACAAGCAGTAGCAGCATAGGAGGGGTGTACAAGCAGTAGCAGCATAGGAGGGGTGTACAAGCAGAAGCAGCATGGGAGGGGTGTACAAGCAGTAGCAGCATAGGAGGGGTGTACAAGCAGTAGCAGCATAGGAGGGGTGTACAAGCAGTAGCAGCATAGGAGGGGTGTACAAGCAGTAGCAGCATAGGAGGGGTGTACAAGCAGTAGCAGCATAGGACGGGTGTACAAGCAGTAGCAGCATGGGAGGGGTGTACAAGCAGTAGCAGCATAGGAGGGGTGTACAAGCAGTAGCAGCATAGGAGGGGTGTACAAGCAGTAGCAGCATAGGACGGGTGTACAAGCAGTAGCAGCATGGGAGGGGTGTACAAGCAGTAGCAGCATAGGAGGGGTGTACAAGCAGTAGCAGCATAGGAGGGGTGTACAAGCAGTAGCAGCATAGGAGGGGGGGTGTAAGAACAGTAGCAGCATAGGAGGGGTGTACAAGCAGTAGCAGCATAGGACGGGTGTACAAGCAGTAGCAGCATGGGAGGGGTGTACAAGCAGTAGCAGTGAGGTTATTTGCCTTCCACATTAGAGTGATCACAACTAACTCTGCAAAGGACTCCTACATGAGGAGTAGAAGGCAGAGGTGGAGATGTCAAAATGGCGCAGGTGATGCTAGTTGCTGGTGCAGGACAAACCCAAGTAGAGCAGAGGCCATGCATTCTACTTCAATGCTGCTGTAATTTTCAGGCAGGCTGAGTGTATGTACACAGCACTCATATAGAAATCAAATCCATGCAAACCTCTTAAACACTGATGACGCAGCACACATACAAACTTTACTCCAAGCAAGGCATATAGTTTTTTAGTTTATTACAAACACTGAAACTGACCTCGGCTGCTTCTGACACTAAAATTCCTGCATGAGAATGGTGATGACACACAAAGACAGCAAGGTATTGCTGCAGCTGTCGCATAAAATGCACATGTCATAAACACAAGTGACAAGCCAGTAACACCCAGCAGATAAAATTTGCTGCTGCTGCTGCTGCTGTTACTGATGCCACTGCTGCTGAATCATGAACTAACAAGAAGGGCAAAGCCCATACGACTCACATGCTTGACCTTGACCTTTATATGACCTTGACCTTCAGGTGACATTCAAGGTCAAGGTCAAACAACTAAACCTACCAATGACATCATACACAAAGAAATGCTTTACACATTTTCCCTACCAAAATACATGTGACCTTGACCCAAGGTCAAGGTCATCCAACACAAAGCTGTTAATTCAAGACATAGGAAGCACAATGGTGCTTATTGGCACTTTCTACCATGAGATATAGTCAATTTTAGTGGTTCACTACCCCATTTTGGTCAATTTCATAAGGGTCAAAGTGACCTTGACCTTGATGATATGTGACCAAATGTGTCTCATGATGAAAGTATAACATGTGCCCCACATAATTATTAAGTTTGAAACAGTTATCTTCCATAGTTCAGGGTCAAGGTCACTTCAAAATATGTATACAATCCAACTTTGAAGAGCTCCTGTGACCTTGACCTTGAAGCAAGGTCAACCAAACTGGTATCAAAAGATAGGGCTTGCTTTGACCTATATACCACTTGTAGCTAAGGTCGCCATTCTCAATAAAGTGGGAGAAAATTGGGAAAATGTGAAAAATGACTGTTTATGAGACCACATTTATGGCTCCTGTGACCTTGACCTTGAAGCAAGGTCAAGTCACTATGTATGTTTTTTGAGGCCTTGTCATCATACACCATCATGCCACATTTGGTGTTGATAGACTTAATATTCTCCGAGAAAAATCCAACGTTTAAGTTTTTTACGCCCGGACGGACGGACGGACGGACGGACGACACGGCTCAGTACATAGACTCACTTTTGCTTCGCATGTGAGTCAAAAATCCCAGTATTAATTTGTCACAAGTTAGTTTATCCCCACATTAAGTTGAAAACCAAGTCAGGTCAGAATGTAGAAAATAAACAAACGTGGAGTGAACAATCCATGCAAATCTGCACCCTCATAAATCTGTGGTGCTTCAAACTAAAACGAACATCATGCTTTTTCCACAGATTCACCATAAAAATGTCAGTGCAAGACTGGACACGACACAAACAACTGCACTTTCACCAAGAAGTCCTAAACATCATTTTTAATTCAAAGTTTTCAGGGTGACCCTCCACTCATTAGAAATGCCATTCACGTTTCCATCACACACAGCAGGGCAGCACTTACGATTGGAACAGGTCAAGTTTCACCAGAATTACCTAATTATTCTGGATCCCTCCTTGCCTCCAGATACATGCAGCCCTGTACACCCAGGAAGGTGGCATAAGAATGGATGACTTCTACAGTTCAGTGCCGACTTGAACAATGATGCCAAGGAAGGAAAAGCATATCAGGTAATGCTTTCATACATTATATATACAAGTTGAATCTAATGAATGAATGAATGAATGTTTAAACTGTACATGAATCTAGGAATGAGACAGTTTGGTATTCAAACTGCAGGCAATAAGTGGTATAAATAAAACACCAATGATCATAAAACGTGTGTGATCCACAGATCGCTCCAAGGAACACTGATTGAATTAATCAGGCTGGCACGGTACAAAACAACCTGTACCGCTTGAACTATGCTCGACTGTACATCACTACTAAACAATGATTTGCTTCAATAGGCTCTTCCACCAGAGACAAAAGTTTCAAGAATTGATGGATCCCCGTTGCCAAGAGGAGTAATGATAGAGGACTCCATACAAAAAACGCCTTCTGTTTCGTATGCACTTGCTGTACAAAAAACGCCTTCAGGAAGATGAAACTTTCCCTCTCACAGACTCCCCTGCATCACACCAAGTCCCCGGGGAGAATCACCCATTCCTCCAGGCATAGCACAAGCCCAAACTGCTTTTTGTCAGAGTGAGGACCTCTTCCATTCCACGCCGCGCCTGCAGCTGAGCTACTGCAGATGGCACAGCCAAGCATCCAGTGCTTCCAGCTGTTGAGGAGGCAACTGAGAAGTTGTGGCATGCCACCTGCAGCTGCACATCACTGTGATGCCTCACGGATGCCCGAGCCTAGCTGGAACGCCACCTGCAGGTGCACATCAATGTGATGCCTCACGGATGCCCGAGCCTAGCTGGAACGCCAGCTGTAGCTGCACATCACTGTGATGCCCCACTGAATCCCAAGCCTAGCTGGAACGCCACCTGCAGGTGCACATCAATGTGATGCCTCACTGATGCCCAAGCCTAGCTGGAACGCCACCTGCAGGTGCACATCAATGTGATGCCTCACGGATGCCCGAGCCTAGCTGGAACGCCAGCTGCAGGTGCACATCACTGTGATGCCTCACGGATGCCCAAGCCTAGCTGGAACGCCACCTGCAGGTGCACATCAATGTGATGCCTCACTGATGCCCAAGCCTAGCTGGAACGCCACCTGCAGGTGCACATCACTGTGATGCCCCACTGAATCACAAGCCTAGCTGGAACGCCAGCTGTAGCTGCACATCACTGTGATGCCCCACTGAATCACAAGCCTAGCTGGAATGCCAGCTGTAGCTGAACATCACACTGACGACCTGCACTGGTGCCCCAGCTTAAGTGGAACACAGCTGCAGTTGAAGGTCAGGCAGCAGCCCTCACCGAAGTCCAAGTCTTGCCAGACCACCAGATTTAGAAACACAAAACAGAGCTCCAGGAAGCCCAACCTCTGTGGAACACAGCTGAAGTTGAACATCACAATGACAACCTGGACTGATGCCCCAGCCAAAGTGGAACACGGCTGTAGTTGGTCAGACAGCAGCTCTAACTACAGACCAAGCATTGCTGGAACCCAAAGTACAGGAGCACAAAACATGGACCTCACCGAGGCCAGGGCCTCAACAGAACACCAGACCTGCATTTCCCTGGAGGCAGCACTCACACCAACAGCCAGTGGCAGTGCTCAGAGGATCTCTAGCAGCGCGTGTTGCTGGCACAGGTTCAGATCTGCAAAGAGCATCAAGCTGGGCTCACAGTTACCCATTGCACTCCTCTACGAACGTCTTTGATGGCCTCTGACATCTATTGCTATCCTCAGGGCAGTGCAGTTCAGACAGTGTTCAATGTTACACTTGACCAATGTCCAAGCTCAATGGATGGCAAGGCGCAGGTGAACATGACAAAGAGGGGGAAAATGCAAGACAAGTTTCCAACTGGAGCCAATGGCCGTCAAAGAGACAACTATTGTGAACACTGGACAAACAATGACCTACCAAGCTGAGGAGCAGGTGCAACCAAGAAACCCTTGAACAATGACATGGCTTAGCAACACACAGAAAGACACAGATGAAGGTCATATCTACAATTCAAGCTATTGCTGCACAACAGACAAGGAACTAGACATAAGTCAGACCACTAGAATCAACTGCATCCCACTACCATGGCTCACATGGCCTTCCTGGACGGCTTATGCAGTCCAGGCCCAACTGGGCGTGCTTGGGACTCAGTCCAACAACGAGGAGTGCCGATGAAACATGCCGACATACACAGCTGTGTGTCATTGAGCAAAGCATTCACAGTACATGGATTGTCTGGGCTTTCAGATACGTAGCAGTCATCAGTGCAAAGGATTTTCCCCGATAGGCAACCCTTGTCCCACGAACAAGGCATGGCAAAACGCAGCCATCTGTATGCATCCTGATAGAGCACAAGATGAACTCCCTAGTACTGAGGTTTCATTTTATGGCAGTCATGACCACACAAGTGTGACAGTGCTACCTCCACAGTACACACGCTATCGGAGAGAGACCACCATGGAGATGGATGATGAATTGCCACACACCGTTCTTGTCACCTTATTACGTTTCCACTTGAACACTGATGAAAGCAAACACCTTGATCAACCTCTACACTAGACAGCCCAGCTTTTCAGGGAAGCCAGGACCAATGCTCACAGCTCACCTCAGAGCATGCAAGCTGTTAAACGATCTCAGTGGACAGATCCCAGGCTGACAACCCTCCCGCAGGCCTGCAACCAGCCTCTTCAACTACTCACATGATCAGACTGATGCCAGGCAGAATGCACTCCTGGTGTGCATGGTGCAAGCAAATGGCACCTATGATCATCATGACTTGCAAATGCAGCCTTCGAAGTGAGGCTTGTGATAGAATGCCATCCCTCAAAGTGCACTGCTACTGGTGAGCCTGCATGTGCATGTCAGAGCTTTCCTTCAAACTGCACTCATGACATGCTGGCATGCAAGCACAGCCCTGTCTCTGCACTGCACTCATGATGTGCTGATATGCAAGCACAGCCCTGTCTCTGCACTGCATTCATGATGTGCTGGCATGCAAGCACAGCCCTGTCTCTACACTGCACTCATGATGTGCTGGCATGCAAGCACAGCCCTGTCTCTGCACTGCACTCATGATGTGCTGGCATGCAAGCACAGCCCTGTCTCTGCACTGCACTCATGACGTGGGGGCATGCAAGCACAGCCCTGTCTCTGCACTGCACTCATGATGTGCTGGCATGCAAGCACAGCCCTGTCTCTGCACTGCACTCATGATGTGCTGGCATGCAAGCACAGCCCTGTTTCTATATTGCACACCATCCTGCAGTATGGGCTGCACGCTGCACAAGAGGTGGCGAGGTCAGAGTGGGCACTTGCGTAATGACCAAACAAACTTGGGACAGCACCACTCTCTCTCAAAGATTCTCTCCAGGCAGACCAAACTGCAGTGTCCAGCGAGTCATAACTTACCCCGGTATCCAAGACAATAATCCTCATTTCAAAGGAGCACCCACTCTGCAGTGAGCGTCTGTGGCTTCCTTGTTTGGGAATGTAATCTAAGAGAGACAACCCCTTCATGACTGTTCCTCATTGTCCCTCCTAATTACGTCATTTTCAGTCTTTGACTCAGCATGTTGTAACATGGACGTGACTTGCATTTATCAGAAGAATAAATGTTGAAATGGGAATCTACAGTGGTATGTCCTAATGTGTGAAAGTCGTCAGTTCGTCCACTTGTCTATCTTGAACATGGTGTCAGAAGTGGGATTCCGTTTTGGTCAACAGTGATAAAAATTTGACTCATCGACGGGAACTTCAAAAGAACTATCAAGATGCAGAACCTTCAACCGCCGCCACACTTCTCGTTCAAGCCTGAAGAATGGTCTCATTGGATCAAACAGTTTCGTCGCTACCGAAATGCAAGTAAACTGTCAAAGGAAGAGCCAGAAACCCAAAGAGACACGTTGCTTTATGTGATGGGAGAGGAATCTGAGAAGATATTTGAAATACTGAAGTTCGGCAAGAAGACCGTTGGAGAGGGAGAAGACGTCAGAGAAGTCGAGGAAGATGACAAAGACTTCGAAACAGTCGTGAGTAAATTTGACTCCTACTTCTTGGTGAAAAGGAACATAATTTATGAGAGAACAAAGTTTCAAGAAAGAAGACAGAAAGAGTCAGAAACAATAGAAGAATTCTATCGTTCTCTTCGTGCCCTCGTTGCTCACTGTGAATACAAAGATACTGAAGATCAAGTTCGGGACAGACTTGTTGTTGGATTGAATGACTACAAACTGAAAGAGAAGCTGCAGTTGATTCATGATCTCAATCTAGAGAAAGCACTTGAAATTGCGAGACAGCATGAGCAAATCAAACTACAAATGAAGCAGCAAGAAGGAGGCGCAGCCGCCGCTTCAGTTGATGAGACCAGAGGTAGAGGCAGACAGAGAGGTGAAGGTGGATTGAGAAACCGAGAGGCCTATCCTCGTAGGGGTAGGGGCCGAGGGACATATCGCCAGCAGAACCAAGACACCCGTAAATGTGGACGGTGTGGATATGAACATGGACAAGAGAGACAGTGTCCAGCAAAAGAGAGATCATGTAGAAAATGCAACAAAAGGGGACACTTTGAGCGCATGTGCCACAGTGTACGCGAGATAGAGGAAGACAACTCTGAAGATGAGATTCAAACAGAAGAAGAGAGAGAAGAAACCTTCACACTAGACAGCGTTATCACAGACAACACGCAGCCATGGACCATTACCCTGAAGATAAAAGGGAATGACGTCAGGTTTAAAATCGACACGGGCGCTGACATCACGATCATCAATGACAAGACATTCGACAATTTCAGCATCAAGCCGAGGCTGAAGCAAACAAGAATAAATTTGACATCACCGGGAGGAAAACTGACCACACGTGGAGAATTCTTTGCAAAGAGCACTGTAAAGAACAAGACTTTCAAGTACAGAGTCATTGTGGTCAGAAATCGTACAGGTAGCAACCTGTTGAGCAGAAATGTCGCAGAGAAGATGGGCCTTGTGAAACGTGTAGAAGAAGTACACGAGAATGTTTTTGGTGCAACTGGACTTTTGAAAACGGATCCGGTGGACATCAAAATGAAACCAGGAATCAATCCCTACTGCGTCACGACAGCGCGACGAGTTCCCTTTCCTTTGCAGAAAAAGGTTAAAGCTGAACTGCAACGCATGGAAAAAGCAGGCATTATCCAAGAAGTAAAGGAGGCCACTGACTGGTGTGCTCCTATGGTACCTGTTGTCAAACCCAACGGCAGTGTGAGGATTTGTGTTGATTTCAAGAGACTGAATGAAGGAGTCAAAAGACCACACTGCATGCTACCAAACTTGGATGACATTGCTCCGAAACTGGCTGGCTCAAAGTTCTTCACAACACTTGATGCGTCGTCAGGTTTCTTTCAGATTCCACTGTCTGAAGGAAGCTCGCTGTTGACCACGTTCATAACTCCATTTGGCCGGTTTTGTTTCAAGCGTGTTCCGATGGGAATTTCACTAGGGCCTGAGAGTTTTCAGACTAAGATGAAAGAGACATTGGAAGGCTTGGAAGGCTGTGATGCAATCATGGACGATACTATCGTCTATGGAAGAACGGAAGAAGAACATGACGAACGATTGGATGCCGTTCTGAAAAGAATAGAACAGAGTGGGCTCAGACTCAACAAAGAAAAGTGTCACATCAAGAAGACTGAGGTGAAATACTTTGGTCACATCATCAGTGCTGATGGAGTCCGGCCAGATCCAGAAAAAGTGAGAGCGATCACAGAAATGCCAACGCCCACCTCGCTCACCGAACTGAGAACGATCTGCGGCATGTTCAACTACTTGGGTAGGTTCGTACCTGGGATGGCTACTGCTATGAAACCCATCACTGATCTCATGAAGAAGAACACTGCGTGGAGTTGGGGTCCAGCTCAGCAGAAGGCATTTGCGGCTGTAAAGAAACAACTGTCGTCATCACAAGCCCTGGGATTCTACAACTCAGAGAGAAAGACTGTGGTGAGCGCTGATAGCAGTAGCTATGGCTTGGGTGCAGCACTGTTACAGTGGCATGGAGACAAGCTTGTTCCCATAGCATACGCATCCAGAACTCTGACTGATGCAGAACAGCGATACGCTCAGATAGAAAAAGAGTGCCTAGCGTCCACATGGGCGTGCGAGAAGTTCGCCAAATACCTGATTGGGCTGGACAGTTTTGTGCTCGAAACCGACCATAAGCCCTTGGTTCCGCTGATGAAGAACAAAGACATTGACAAAGCCCCAGTGAGGTGCCAGAGACTACTGATCCGACTGATGCGGTTCAAGGCACAAGTTGTTCATGTGCCGGGCAAGCAGATCATCATCGCCGACGCTCTGTCCAGGAGCCCAGTGCCGCACACAGCAGAGGATGAAGAAACCGCTGAAACAATGGCTGCTTATGTTGATTCAGTGGAGTCGGGTTGGCCTGTTACCCCACAGCGCCTGGAAAAGCTTCGTGCAGCAACAGTCCATGACCCGGAACTGCAACAAGTCATGGAGTACGTCCTGAGAGGTTGGCCAGTGAAACCGTCAGCCAATCTTCAAGCGATTCACCACAGCACCCACATTCACACGCACATAAGTCATAAGGCGGAGAAACCTCAACGCCTTCACTTTGCTCTGTTTTTAACACATTGGTTGTGCAAAAACTGCGCACACACTTCTTCCTCCCTGAAACGAGCTGGTTTGGAAGCTGTGTACCCAGCAGACGATCTTGTAACTCGCTTGTCGGGCGTAGCGACTTCCTTCGGATCGCCGGTGTCAGCGGGTTCTGATGACTCTTCTGCTGGCGGTAGATCTGGCATGACGATCTCCTGCGGAGGAGGGAGTTGTTGTAGGTGTTTTCTATTACGGCGCAAGACTCCACCTGGTGAGTTGACCAGATAGGTACGGTTTTCTTGATCTGCGGCGACAATAGTGCCGTGATTCTTCCAGCTGTTCTCGGAATCCATCTTGATCAGAACGTCGTCTCCCGGTTTCAGTTCAGACAGAGGCTTGGCACTGTGCCGTCTGTCGTAACAGAACTTGTAGCTCTCCTTAGCTTTCCGGTCTGCTTGACGTATGTCTGTGTCTTTGACAGGGAAAGGAATCAGGTTTTCTGGGAGTTTGGGGATCAAGGTTTTGAGCGTTCTCCCCATCAGGGCAACTGCAGGACTAACCCCCGTGCTGGAGTGAGGGGTAGACCTGTAGTTCATCAAAGCGATCTCAAACGACCGCTGTTGCAGTAGCGTCTTTGCTACTTTCACTGCACTTTCAGCCGCTCCATTTGCTTGTGGGAAACCTGGGCTGCTGGTCATGTGGTTGAAGTCAAATTCCTGTGCAAAATGCCGGAATTCTGCACATTGGAATTGTGGTCCGTTATCACTCACTAGAGTGTCTGGAATCCCATGAGTAGCGAACAGCTGAGTCATTTTCTTGATAATGACTGCGGATGTTGTAGAATGGAGGGGCAGTACCTCCAGCCATCTTGAGTAGTAGTCCACGACTACCAGGTACTCTCTGCCCTGGTGAGTGCACAAATCTGCTCCCAATCGTTGCCATGGTCGTTCTGGTAATGGAGTTGGTCGTAGCGGCTCGTTTTTCTGTGACTGTCGCTTTTGTCGGCACTCTTTGCACGTGTCAATGAGGTTCTTTAGGTCTCTACTCAGTCCTGGCCACCAGACTGATGACTGAGCATTCTGGCGGCATTTGTGAAGACCTTGATGAGTCCCATGCAGTTTGTTCAGCACCTCTTCACGCTGACTTCTTGGAACTACAATTCTGCCATTGTAGACCAATAGTCCTCGGATAAGCGACAGTTCTCCCTGTGCTTGGTGAAACGCTTGAAGATTGGCTGACGGTTTCACTGGCCAACCTCTCAGGACGTACTCCATGGCATTGTGTGCACATACTCCAGTATTATTCCACGAGTGTGCTGGATTGGATTACAAATTTTCCATGGATTACTTTATATGTGTTGGATTTTATAGCCGTCAAGTTGGGTTACTAATTCACTGGTAGTGATAATTATTTGACTTGGGAGCGAGAGGATTGTAGATATAAATTAAAGTCTGTTTATTCTAAAATTTTCATTCTAAAGAGAAAATCAGTTTATAATGGAGGGACTTTTGGGTTTGTGACTGACAAATTTCTTCCTAAACAGTAATTGGAAGAAGTCGACCTTTCAGGAAATTTATTACGTTAATTTGGTTAAAAGAGTCTCACTGAAATGTTGAGTTCTTCAAAGTGTTTTATTTGTTGTAGTAGTAGTAGTACTAACTGTTTGAGACAAAAATACAAAACATTACCTGGAACTACATTTATTCGTCAACAGTGCCAGGACAGTTCTCCAGATACATGTTTTCGAAAAAAAAAAGAAAAAGAAAAAAGAAAAAAGGGAGATGTTTGGGAATGTAATCTAAGAGAGACAACCCCTTCATGACTGTTCCTCATTGTCCCTCCTAATTACGTCATTTTCAGTCTTTGACTCAGCATGTTGTAACATGGACGTGACTTGCATTTATCAGAAGAATAAATGTTGAAATGGGAATCTACAGTGGTATGTCCTAATGTGTGAAAGTCGTCAGTTCGTCCACTTGTCTATCTTGAACATTCCTGATAATTACTCTGTGGATGTGCCAACACCCTGAGGACCAAACTGTCAGCAACTGCAGTCAGGCAGAATGCTCACACATGCTCTTGAAAATACAGACACTGCACAGGTTAGCATGTGTGCACCCATACATATGCAAAACATCCATGAAAGGGAAGTTTCAAGGAAGAAAAATGTACAAAGACAGTTGTGTAGTCAAACAGCAACGAATACAAAGTTATTTTTCAAAAATTTAGATCAGATCTTAATAAGTGTTTCCTCCTGTCAAGTTCAGAAAGGAGTCAACTGCCATTATTAAAGCGATAATCAGAGATCCAGGTCAACTTGTGTTCCCCAAAACGGCTCCCATCACTCCAGAATTCCAGCAGGTCCAGACAAGACTGATGCCACCCCAAATGCGGACAATGTCTAGGAAATGGCAGCAGCCTTGGGGGGGCAGGCAGGCATGGCATATGGGGCTCCCAGGAACTGGTCGGCGATGTGGCCTGCCTCTCGGAGCCCAGCCAGGAAGGCTCCGTGGACGGTGGCTGGGTAATTGCGAATGGTGTGCTCCCCTGCGAAGAACAGCCTGGGCAGTCCATTCTGCTTTTCCGCAATTGGTGTGGCCAGCAAGTCGTAGTCGTTTCCTGCAAGAGAGAAAGACCACTGTGCAGGCAGGACTGGGTGCTGTGCAAGAGAGAAAGACCATGGTGCAGACAGGACTGGGTGCTGTGCAAGAGAGAAAGACCATGGTGCAGACAGGACTGGGTGCTGTGCAAGAGAGAAAGACCACTGTGCAGACAGGACTGGGTGCTGTGCAAGAGAGAAAGACCACTGTGCAGGCAGGACTGGGTGCTGTGCCGATTTATGGAAATAAGTCTGTCTAGGAGAGGGGAGATGGAGAGCCATTAGCAGTAAGGGTGCTTTTTTTTCATTTGTTCCTTTTTCCTCTCAAGTGTCAAATATGGCTGGAGCCACTCGAAGCCTCCCTCACCAGCTGGAAACCCTGGCTGTTGAATTTCTGAGGCCTGCTCCAGTAGCTCCCCAAGGGGCAGCCCCACGCAGCCACAGAGGCAACCAGGAGGCATTGAGGCAGGGTCAGATCATTCCCATCCAACTGTGCATTCAAACCATTCTGGGAGATCTAGTCAAAGCATGCACAACACAAACTGGTTGCAGACCTGCCAACCCACCATCATGCCAAAGAGTAGCATCCAGAACTATTTGGAGTAGCATTGAAGAAATAGGCGTAGCGGAGGTTGGGGGGGGGGGGGGGGGGGGAAGAGATAAGGCTGTGAAGGCGGCGTGATAAGCTGAACCGGCGGCGTGAAAGCGGGGGGGGGGGGGGGGATTCTCTGTCGCGGTCAAAAGTTCAAGCACGCAGGAAAAGCGTAGTTTTTACGGACGAGCGTAGCAGCGTAGCAAGCATGTCGAAAGCGTAGCATGCTACGCCTAAAGCGTAGCACTTGGCAGGTCTGTGGTTGCCACACCTCATGTACACGTATAATTCAAAGACACTTGGCAACACACCTCTACCAACCAAAGAGAAAACTCAGCACCTAGCCCCAACATCACACTGCTGTACCACTGCAAGCTCTATGACCCTAAGAACAAGGCATATCAATGAAGGTAGCTCCTTTCTTTTTCAATACTGACTGCCACCCCTTCCTCATTTGAAGCCTATTCGTACTTCGACTGCAGTCACTGGGCTAACTAAGTGACTCTGATACCAAGTGAATGATGCCAGACATACTGTCTACATGTCAGACAGACACACTGGACATGACGAAAGACAAACACCAGCAGGCTTGACTTCCAGGGGAGATTTCCCTTCTACAGCGGCTTTACTGCCACACTGTCAGTACACTGCCAGTACACTGCCACCCTGTCAGTACACTGCCACCCTGTCAGTACACTGCCACACTGTCAGTACACTGCCACACTGTCAGTACACTGCCACCCTGTCAGTACACTGCACTACAAGATATAATCCCTGCTCTCACAGCCACCAGTGTTACATGCCTGTGCTCCTAGGTGAAGGAGTGAATGCCATACAGTGGATGGCTGGATGGAGTTGTATGGCCTTCCAGCTTTAGTAGGCTATTTAAGACCATTGATCACACAAAAGTCATCAGAGCTGGTTAGAACAAGAGGTAGTCAAGTCATGATTTCCCTTGTTGATTGCCTCTTATGATCACGGTGGGGAGATGTGGTTCAATTCTTATCCCCAACCCACAGAGGAACAACGCCAGACAACTATTTTGCCCACGGACACAAAGTAGTGTGCAACCACATACACTGCATCTGAAGTAGTGTGCAACCACATACACTGCATCTGAAGTAGTGTGCAACCACGTACACTGCATCTGAAGTAGTGTGCAACCACATACACTGCATCTGAAGTAGTGTGCAACCACATACACTGCATCTGAAGTAGTGTGCAACCACATACACTGCATCTGAAGTAGTGTGCAACCACATACACTGCATCCGAAGTAGTGTGCAACCACACACACTGCATCTGAAGTAGTGTGCAACCACATACACTGCATCTGAAGTAGTGTGCAACCACGTACACTGCATCTGAAGTAGTGTGCAACCACATACACTGCATCTGAAGTAGTGTGCAACCACATACACTGCATCTGAAGTAGTGTGCAACCACATACACTGCATCCGAGGTAGTGTGCAACCACATACACTGCATCTGAAGTAGTGTGCAACCACATACACTGCATCTGAAGTAGTGTGCAACCACATACACTGCATCCGAGGTAGTGTGCAACCACATACACTGCATCTGAAGTAGTGTGCAACCACATACACTGCATCTGAAGTAGTGTGCAACCACATACACTGCAACTGAAGTAGTGTGCAACCACATACACTGCAACTGAAGTAGTGTGCAACCACATACACTGCATCCGAAGTGTGCAACCACATACACTGCATCTGAAGTAGTGTGCAATCACATACACTGCATCCAAAGTAGTGTGCAACCACATACACTGCATCTGAAGTAGTGTGCAACCACATGCACTGCATCTGAAGTAGTGTGCAACCACATACACTGCATCTGAAGTAGTGTACAACCACATACACTGCATCTGAAGTAGTGTGCAACCACATGCACTGCATCTGAAGTAGTGTGCAACCACATACACTGCATCTGAAGTAGTGTGCAACCACATACACTGCATCTGAAGTAGTGTGCAACCACATACACTGCATCTGAAGTAGTGTGCAACCACATACACTGCATCTGAAGTAGTATGCAACCACATACACTGCATCTGAAGTAGTGTGCAACCACATACACTGCATCTGAAGTAGTGTGCAACCACATACACTGCATCTGAAGTAGTGTGCAACCACATACACTGCATCCGAAGTAGTATGCAACCACATACACTGCATCTGAAGTAGTGTGCAACCACATACACTGCATCTGAAGTAGTGTGCAACCACATACACTGCATCCGAAGTAGTGTGCAACCACACACACTGCATCTGAAGTAGTGTGCAACCACATACACTGCATCCGAAGTAGTGTGCAACCACATACACTGCAACTGAAGTAGTGTGCAACCACATACACTGCATCCGAAGTAGTGTGCAACCACATACACTGCATCTGAAGTAGTGTGCAACCACATACACTGCATCCGAAGTAGTGTGCAACCACGTACACTGCATCTGAAGTAGTGTGCAACCACATACACTGCATCTGAAGTAGTGTGCAACCACATACACTGCATCTGAAGTAGTGTGCAACCACATACACTGCATCTGAAGTAGTGTGCAACCACATACACTGCATCTGAAGTAGTGTGCAACCACATACACTGCATCTGAAGTAGTGTGCAACCACATACACTGCATCCGAAGTAGTGTGCAACCACATACACTGCATCTGAAGTAGTGTGCAACCACATACACTGCATCTGAAGTAGTGTGCAACCACATACACTGCATCTGAAGTAGTGTGCAACCACATACACTGCATCCGAAGTAGTGTGCAACCACATACACTGCATCTGAAGTAGTGTGCAACCACATACACTGCATCTGAAGTAGTGTGCAACCACATACACTGCATCTGAAGTAGTGTGCAACCACATACACTGCATCCGAAGTAGTGTGCAACCACATACACTGCATCTGAAGTAGTGTGCAACCACATACACTGCATCTGAAGTAGTGTGCAACCACATACACTGCATCTGAAGTAGTGTGCAACCACATACACTGCATCCGAAGTAGTGTGCAACCACATACACTGCATCTGAAGTAGTGTGCAACCACATACACTGCATCTGAAGTAGTGTGCAACCACATACACTGCATCTGAAGTAGTGTGCAACCACATACACTGCATCTGAAGTAGTGTGCAACCACATACACTGCATCCGAAGTAGTGTGCAACCACATACACTGCATCCCATGTAGTGTGCAACCACCCACACTGCACCCACACTGCACCCACACTGCACCCACACTGCATCCACACTGCACCCACACTGCATCCACACTGCACCCACACTGCATCCACACTGCACCCACACTGCATCCACACTGCATCCACACTGCACCCACACTGCACCCACACTGCACCCACACTGCATCCACACTTCACCCACACTGCACCCACACTGCACCCACACTGCACCCACACTGCACCCACACTGCACCCACACTGCACCCACACTGCACCCACACTGCACCCACACTGCACCCACACTGCACCCACACTGCACCCACACTGCACCCACACTGCACCCACTGCATCCACACTGCATCCACACTGCACCCACACTGCACCCACACTGCATCCACACTGCATCCACACTGCATCCACACTGCATCCACACTGCACCCACACCGCACCCACACCGCACCCACACCGCACCCACACTGCACCCACACTGCATCCACACTGCACCCACACTGCACCCACACTGCACCCACACTGCACCCACACTGCATCCACACTGCACCCACACTGCACCCACACTGCACCCACACTGCATCCACACTGCACCCACACTGCACCCACACTGCACCCACACTGCACCCACACTGCACCCACACTGCATCCACACTGCACCCACACTGCACCCACACTGCACCCACACTGCACCCACACTGCACCCACACTGCACCCACACTGCACCCACACTGCACCCACACTGCACCCACTGCATCCACACTGCATCCACACTGCACCCACACTGCATCCACACTGCACCCACACTGCACCCACACTGCACCCACACTGCATCCACACTGCACCCACACTGCACCCACACTGCACCCACTGCACCCACACTGCACCCACACTGCACCCGCACTGCACCCGCACTGCACCCGCACTGCACCCGCACTGCATCCGCACTGCACCCGCACTGCACCCACACTGCATCCACACTGCACCCACACTGCATCCACACTGCATCCACACTGCACCCACACTGCACCCACACTGCACTCACACTGCATTCCACACTGCATCCACACTGCATCCACACTGCATCCACACTGCATCCACACTGCATCCACACTGCATCCACACTGCATCCACACTGCACCCACACTGCACCCACTGCATCCACACTGCATCCACACTGCACCCACACTGCACCCACACTGCATCCACACTGCATCCACACTGCACCCACACTGCACCCACACTGCATCCACACTGCATCCACACTGCACCCACACTGCATCCACACTGCATCCACACTGCATCCACAAGCCACTACACTACAGCAAGGTGAGCATTCCCATCCCAGGGACTACAACAAGGACGCTCTGTACAGGATGGTGTACCTGAGGAGCCAGAAGCTACGTAGGAGTAGGAGCCGCGAGACCAGGGGTCTGACCTCCATCTACTCACGAGCGTCTCCTTGGGCTGCAAGCACACAGGGAGTGCATTAGGCAGTGCACATGTGTGTGTGTGTGCATGCACATGTGTGCATGTGCACATGTGTGTGTGTGTGCATGTGTGTGTGTGCATGCATGTGTGGACATATGTGAATATTTACATATTATGTGTCAATACTGAATATTTCATCACAAGGGATCAATGATACACAACCATTACCTATCTCCCATCCCAAACACTATCATACTATTACCATCAATTACATTGCTGTCACCATTAAATCACAACTCTATCATAACCATCATCATCACCAACAACCACAGCTTCTGCCACAACCACCAACAGCACCATCACCATTATCACTGCTCCCATCACCCTCTTCACCACTACCAACACTACTTCTACCACCACAACCACTGCTACCACTACTGCCATCATTTCCACCTCCTCCTGTTCTGCCAGCAATGTCTCTGCCACCTCCTGCAGTTGCCCCACCCACCCCCATCCAAACTATCTCCTTCCTCACCCCCTTCCCACTCCACCCCTCACCACTTACCTGCGGGACAGCAGTGTTTCCAAAAATTCCTTTCAGGACCGCCATAGAGCGACCCACGATGACATCGTCACTGACATTCTCCATGATTGCGGCTGCCTCTCCTGCCACCAGCGCCAGCAGCACGGGCGCCTTGTACAGGTTCCAGAAGAGGAAGAGCTCTCCGCGGCTGGCGGTGGTAGTGCCAACGTGTCCAAAGAGGTTGGCGTTGGGGTCCCAGAAGATCTTATCAAAGCACAGCACCACCTGCAGCCAAGGCAGATAGTGGCAGCGTCACAAATGGCCTTCACATAGAATTACAGTATATATGCTATCATTGATAATCAAATTACAGAAAAACCAGAGAGATCAGCCATCAGGCTGCAGGAGATTACAGACCAGTAACCATCCAAAAAGTGATTAGATCAGTTATCACAGAGTTATGGAGAACTAGCCATTAACACCAAATTATACACAAAGACCAGTTATCATCAAGTTATCATCAAAATTCAATCATCAAGTAACAAAAAACAAGACATCAGCCATTTTCAAGTTACAGAAGACTAGAGATCAGACACCATCAAGTTGGGGAGGACAGGTGTTGGGTCATTTATAAATTGTAATTATTCGTAATTATACATATTCATTCACCATATGTACCTCTACTCATAGAATGGCACTTCCCTAGTCATGTTCAACTTACCAACATCTTGCATTCATACAAGACTACACGATCTACTTTGAATGCTTCACAACATGCATAACAGACCTGTGAATCCTCACGGCCAAGTTGCAGAGAGACAGGGCAAATTAGCTGGACATTCAATATTGACACTACGGCCAGATGAAGGAGAGTACTCCGAAAGCTCGCCAACCACTTTCTTTGCAGGCCAGCCAACAACTTGCTTTGGGCCACAGGTCTCGTAGCCACTCCAGCAGCCACAAGCCGCCGCCGCCTGCGCCACAGCGACCAACAGGAGCCGCTACCCGCAGCCGCTGGCCACAGACCTGCTGCAGCAGCCAGTCCCGCCAGGCACGACCCCAGGGGTTCACGCCTGACGGCCAGCGCTCGAGACGAAGAAACAAACGGCCCTTTTTAGGGCCAAAATTTTTTTATATAAGAAAGAATACAATTTTAGTCGGAAGCTTATGTCACGACGTATTTTTGGTACTGTTGTCAGTCCGACCCCGGCTACCCTCCCTTTGTGATTCAATATTGAGACAGGAAGCTCACTTTGTTGATTCAATATGAAGACAGGAAGCTCACCTTGTTGAGGTTGCCGAAGCCCAGCCTCTGGATGGCAGACACCTTCCAGTCGGGCAGAGGGGGGTTGAAGATCACGCGGTTGGGGCTGCTGGGGTTAGAGATGAAGGTTTCCTTGAGGACGCCCAGAGGCAGCGTGCACAGCACCGCGTCCCCCTTGTAGGTGGTCTGGCCTGACTGGGACTTGACGGGGCTGGTCACCACCTCAACGCCTGCTATGGTCAAGGTAAAGACAGAACACGGTGCTCATTTTGGTGATGAAGCTTCTCCTCATCGGGTGGGTGCTCCAACTTCTCACCCTGACTTTGCCTCTCTATTCATCATCCCAACACCATTACAAGCATGCAGTCAGGCTGCAGATAATTGCACTGCAGTCATTGCTCACAATCTTTTCCCACCTCAGCCCCGATAGGTTCCTGCTTTAGCTTCTCTGCTGGGTGAAGCAATTGGAGTTGGGCACCTTGCTTTGTTAATTAAAGATACAACACTTGTATCTGTGCAGCTTCACACACCACACCTGTGGTGCAAGGAGCAGCAGGTCGGGCACTTGAACCATACCCAGAGCCTCACTGTCACATGAAAGATCTTTGTTTTTCAAAGCAATGCATCACCCATTCCTGGGGCTCCATCCATTCACACTTTACTCCCTCATCACTGGGCCACAATCAATCCTTTCTGGTGAAGGGCACCTGAGGTGGGTTTCCCAGACCTTGGCTATGTAATCAAAAGCTATCCAAACCAATCCAAAGCTATCCAAAGCAATCCAAAGCTATCCAAAGCTATCCAAAGCTATCCAATGCAATCCAAAGCTATCCAAACCAATCCAAAGCTATCCAAAGCAATCATCTGGTAGAGCATTTCGGGCGGTAACGGAAAGGTCGCGGGTTCAGTCCCTGCCTGTGGTCCTACATTTTTCCTGTCTGTCCCACGTAGGGTTTCGGCTCTCTATGTTAACCCTCTGAGCGCCGTCGGCGGTCATAACCGCCAAAGTAGTTACCTCCCCTCACAGCCGTCGGCGGTTATAGTCGACAAACTGATAGGCATGTTTGAATCTGGCGCTGTTTGCTATGAATCTTGGGATTGTGAGAGCTCTCTACGCATGGAGACTGCACAGAAGAGCCTCGCTTTCATAATAATAGTCACCATATTGTTTCACTGCACGTGCGCAAATTTAGATCGAATTTTTAAGTTACTGATCGAGGTAGACACGCTGCCGCTCGATTTCGATCGTGCACGCTGGCCCAGAAATGACTCAGCTCGATCCTGATGAAGAGCGAATCTTCGAAATATTGTTCAATTCGGACTCGGAAGAAGAATTCCATGGCTTCACAGAGGAAGATTTGGTCGAGTTCGCCGCAGACAGTGACTCCGATCACAAAATCGAAGTTGAACCAGCGCAGTCTAAGATTCCGTCTGCGTGTGACCACTCTTGGTTGCTGTGGCAAACTCAACCAAATCTTCCTCTGTGAAGCCATGGAATTCTTCTTCCGAGTCAGAATCGAACAATATTTCAAAGATTCGCTCTTCATCAGAATCGAACTCAATCATTTCTGGGCCAGCAATTGAAATCGCGCAACGTGTCTACCTCGATCGGTAACTTCTAAATTCGCGCATGGACTCTCCTCAACATGTGCCCGATGAGGTATCTAAATCGGATGCTTTTTATCTCTATTTCAACTAATAAAGTCGTTGACTTGATGATCGACAAAACGAATCGCTACGCTGGTCAAGTGAGGGTGAAGAAAGGAAGCGATGCGGGAATTTATTCTCGAGTGAGTCAGTGGCAGCCTGTCACTCGACACGTTTTTTAATTTGTGTTGTCTCAGTTTATTTTTAAATCATATTGTATTGCATGGACATAAATTTCAGTGTGTCTATCAGAGAGAGCATTCAATTTTCCATCTTTCCTCCAAAAAGTTTGCCTCTATAGCAAATAATAAAATAATTGTATATTTTTAAACAGAAGAGGGGTCTCGGTTTTGGGGCACGTCCAGAAAATAACTGGCTGCAGGGAGTAAAATCCGTGAAAAATTAATGGCGTCCAGAGGGTTAAACACGAGTCAGCATCAACACTGGGACGAAAAAGCCGACAGCGTCTGGTTTTGGAGACAGATTTATTACAAGAACTGACTAATTGGACGGTTGCATATGATTACAGTGATCCCTATCAAAACGTCTGGAAATGCCTTTTGGATTGCTTTGGATTGCTTTGGATTGCTTTGGATTGCTTTGGATCGCTTTGGATCGCTTTGGATAGCTTTGGATTGCTTTGGATTGCTTTGGATTGCTTTGGATAGCTTTGATCGCTTCGGATTGCTTTGGATTGCTTTGGATTGCTTTGATCGCTTTGGATTGCTTTGGATAGCTTTGGATTGCTTTGATCGCTTTGGATAGCTTTGGATTGCTTTGGATTGCTTTGATAGCTTTGTATTTGTTTGGATTGCTTTAGATTGCTTTGGATTTGTTTGGATCGCTTTGGATTGCTTGGGATTGCTTGGGATTTGTTTGGATTGCTTTGGATAGCTTTGGATTGCTTTGGATAGCTTTGGATTGCTTATCCCCAGTCCTGGGAAAGCTGCCTCTGCTGTCTGTGGTACCAGAGGCTTATGCAGGAGAGAAATGCTGGGGAGACACCGAGTTCTCCTGTGCTGTTTCAGACTCCACTGGAGTGGCCACCTCTCTAGTGCCAACACTAGCACACAACACGACACGACGCCCACTGCACAGGGCCTGCACTTGTTTACACTGGTCAAGGCTCATCCAGGGAGGAAATATCACAGGGTTGCTGTGGTGCCAACAAAGGCATTTAGCATCTCGCTATGTGCACCATGACTTGTGTGCCAGTAAGGTACAACAAAAAGCTCTTCATTCATGGAGCTTTTCAGCCACTGGAGGGAAAGATCCTCAAGAACTGAACAGATGCATGCAATGGCTCTGAGACATCTCTCCCGACACAGAGATGCCAACAGCTACAACAGAAATGCATCACAGCTGCTGCTGCTGCTGCTACAGAGGGAGGTGTGAGGAACGAGGAATGGAAGTTGCCTGCCTTTCAGCTTTTGCAGGCTATGTAGGGCCATCGATCACCATCAATCACAAGGGCTGGTTAGAGTGAAAGCAAGTCAGGTGACGATGTCCGTAGTTATTAACCCGTTACGTATGGTGCAGGGAGACGAGGTGCAACAGGGGGTAAGTCGAGGCCTGACACCTACCCTGCTCTGAATACTTGATTTGCTTCACGGCAGTGTTGAGCTTGATGTCCAGACCCTCCGCCAGAGCCACAGGCACACAGGAGTAGCCATTCCGCACTGAACATAGAAGTAGGACAGGTTGGAATAGATGGCAAATAATCAGGCACAGAAGACCCTATGTAATTAAATGGTACCATTACACAAAAACTAACAAAATAAATAAGAAAAATTAATTTAAAAAAATGTAAACCACACCCACACACAAAACCCTCTCACCTTCAGCAGCTTGCATGCATACTACTAAAGGCCTGTTTCAGCTGAGCAACACTTACCCCTACTTTGCCGTAGTTTAAATCTTATCTAACCAATCAGGATGCAGAACTAAACCACAGCTGCATCCTGATTGGTTAAACAAGGCATGTTTTAAACTAACATTACTTACTCCTTCTTTGCTGTAGTAGCAGTCTTATTTAAATTAAGGAAGCTAAACTGTTAGGTGCAGGATGTTCCATGCCCTGGTGTCTAAATGTTGTCTTCAGAAACAATTTAGCTCTGCATTTAGAAGAGATCCTGACAGGCACAGTAACTTACATCACCTTTAAGTCCCTAAAAACCTATGAAGGATGGATGGATGGATGGATGGTGTTTTACGGCCTATCAGCCTTTATTGGCTATGTAAGGCCATTGAGTTTCGAAAATCACTGGAACAGTTTAGAGTAAACGCAAAGTCACAGTGTCCCTAGTCATTTGCCTTTTACGAATCGCATAGGGAGACGCAGTGGGTCCCCTAAAATCCTACGAGAGAGAAGCTTTATCAGTGATAGCTGAGAGGTAAAAGGAGCAAAGAGGATTGTTTGTCAAGGAGCAGCAGACACGCGACAGACAACTCTTGCTGACCTGTAAGGTGGCTGCCTGAGAACTCAGACACGCGACAGACAACTCTTGCTGACCTGTAAGGTGGCTGCCTGAGAACTCAGACACGCGACAGACAACTCTTGCTGACCTGTAAGGTGGCTGCCTGAGAACTCAAAATCATCATCTTGGTCCCAGTGCTTCAGAGAGAGGAGAGTCAGGGGTGTGGCATTGGCAAACTCCAGGTTGGCAAAATGCCAGTCCAGAATCTGCCGATCTCTCGAGGACAGGTACACATCACTGAAGAAGGAAGTTGCAGGTGAAAAAGCAAGGATGCCGGCTTCCTTTCCCTTCACAGTGCATCATCTGATTTATGCAAAGTATCCGTGGTTTAGAAAGTTGTATATGCAACATTTTAATTTCACACAAGGAAAGTGTTCAACTGGCATCATTTTTTTTCATTCAATATATGACTGGTACAGAACTCCTAGATTTAATTAACACGAGCAGTAAAACTATCTCCTCCGAGTCTGGTAGTGTTCTCTGGGAGAGTCCAGTAGCACTGCGTATCACAAACCCCCCTCCATGTCAGACATACAACAAAGACTTCAGTTTTGAATCGTCATAGTTACAAGAGGACAGGAAGGAAGTATACACACCTTGGAGGGTTGGATTCAAGTTCGGTAAGCTTCATTTCGATCTCCTTCTGTTGAGCTAGCAGTTGGTCATAGGCCTGCAGAGCAAAATACAAAGAGCTTCATTGAAAAAAAAACAACTGGTATACATCACAATTGTTTAATTAATAGATGTAAAGAAGAGAAAGGCTTTCCAATAGTGTACAATGATATGAACCAGTAGATTTTTTCCCCCTAGGAATCCTAAGTGTCAAAGTTTAGCATACATGCATGCATGCAGACACATGCACACACACACACACACACACACACACACACACACACACTCAAACACACAATATCACACACAAACACACACACACACACAAACACACACACACAAACACACACACACACACACACAAACACACACACACACACACAAACACACACACACACACACACACACACACACACACAGACACACACACACACACACTCAAACACACAATATCACACACAAACACACACGCATACACACACACACATACACACACACACACAACACACACACACACACACACACAAACACACACACACACACACACACACACTCACACACATACACACACACACACACACACAAACACACACACACACACACACACACACACACACTCAAACACACAATATCACACACAAACACACACACATACACACACACACACACATACACACACACACACAAACACACACACACACACACACACACACACACACACACACACACACACACACACACACACACACACACACACACACACACACACACACACACACACACACATACACACACACACACACACACACACACACACACACACACACACACACACACACGCGCGCACACACAGAGGCAAGAGTCACATCATTACATAATCTCACCTGGGTTGGACATTTTACTCAATAATAACAATAAGAACACATCCACTCCAAACAATGTTCATGACGAGTATGGATGGGTGGATTTTATGGCCTATCAGCCTTTGCAGGCTATATAAGGCCAAGAAAGAAAATCACTAGAAGAGTTCCAAGTAAACGCAATTCAAATCATGATGTCCCTATTTATTCGCCTCTTACGAGTCTCGTAGGGACACGCAGTGGGTCAATTCTTACCCCGAACCCACAGGGGGGTCATGATGAGCATTAATAGTTTGCGCATATCACACAAGAGACACAGTGAATTCAGGACACCCCAGAGAGCAGTGACGGAGGGGGAATGCAAAAACCCTGTGGGAAGACTTACCTTGCAGGCTTCGTTGAGGTCCCGCAGTTTGCTTTTCACCTGGAACTCTGCTGTGATTTCCCGCGGCTGCCTGACAGCAGAGGCGTCTGTCCATTGCTTGTGCAGCTCTTCCACCTTCTCCTTGGTGGCAATCATCTGGAGAGATGCCAGGTTCACAGTGATTCAGCAACAACAGCTTGGAAAACAGATAGAGAGTGGGTGTGTTTGTGTGTGAGTGTGTGTGGTGTGTGTGGTGTGTGTTTGTGTGAGTGTGTCTGTGTGTGTGTGTGTGCATGTATGTGCATGCGTGTGTGTGTGGTGTGTGTGTGTGTGTATGTGTGTGGTGTGTGTGTGTATGTGTGTGGTGTGTGTGTGTTTTGTGTGTGTGTTGTGTGTGTGTGTTGTGTGTGTGTGGTGTATGTGTGTCCATGTGGTGTGTGTGTGTGTGTGTGTGTGTGTGTGTGTGTGTGAGTGTTGTGTGTGTGCGTGTGTTTGTGTGTGATTTTATGAGTGTGTGTGTGTGATTTTATGAGAGTGTGTGTGTGTGTACGTGCATGCATGCATGCGTGTGAGTGTGTGTGGTGTGTGTGCATGCATGCGCCTATGTGCATGCATGCATGTGAGTGTTTGTGGTGTGTGTGTGTGGCATGTGTGTGTAGTGTGTGTGTGTGTGTGCGTGCGTGCGTGCATGCATGCGTGCATGTGTGCGTGCATGCGTGTGAGTGTGTGTGGTGTGTGTGTGGCGTGTGTGTGTGTAGTGTGTGTGTGTGTGTGTGTGTGCATGCGTGCGTGTGCGTGCGTGCGTGTGTGTGTGTGTACGTGCATGTGTGCATGCATACATTTGCGCACACATGTGTGCATGCATGCATGTGTGTGTGTGTGTGTGTGTGTGAGTATTCTGGTGATTCATTCTATTTTGTTTGTAGCAATCCTTTGTATAGAGATTAGTTTCACTGTAGGTAATTCCCAAAACAAAAGCCTCAAAAAGGAGAAGAAATTGCATTGACAAAACATCCAACCTTTGTGGCTATTGTTAGAGACAGGCTCTCAGGCCCTGAAGGGGTACAGAGTAATCAAGCAAACCGTGGCTCTCCCCTAGGTACATGTCTTCACATGATAGAGATGAATACATTTTTATCAAAAAAGTCTTCTTTTCTTTCTCATCAACTTTCATTCAGAAAAAAAAGTGAGAGACAAATTAGCGTGCCAGTCATTATAATTATACTAGCCGCTTCGCGGCCAGGCAATGCGCAAAGCGTCAAAGCCATATATATACAAAGCCAAATTCTTCAGCCACCATTTTGTTTATCTCATTACGTAACAATAACCAAAAATGTGTTCACATATCTTCATCATTTGACTTTACCTACCCATACACCAAATTTCGGTCAAATCGGAGCACTTTGAGTTTTCGGCGGCCATCTTGTTTTTGCCCACTTCCGGTTACCATGGCGACACCTTTTTTTAACCCCACCATGACCTGACCCCAGCCCACATCTAACCCCATACCAAGTTTTAAGTCGATGGGAACTCCTGTGTCTCAGGCGGCTTCGCCGCCTTCGACACAGTCGTCCATTGTTTACTCTGCCGCCATTTTGTTTTTCTCGTGACGTAACCATGGTAACCAATTTTTTTTTCTCACAGATCTTCATCATTTGACTTGACCAACCCACAAACCAAACTTTGGTCAAATCGGAGCACTTTGAGTTTTCGGCGGCCATCTTGTTTGTGCCCACTTCCGGTTACCATGGCAACGCCATTTTTTAAAATCCCACCATGACCTGACCATGGCCCACATCTAATCCCATTCCAAGTTTTAAGTCGATGGGAACTCCTGTGTCTCAGGCGGCTTCGCCGCCTTCGACACAGTCGTCCAAATTCTTCAGCCGCCATCTTGTTTTTCTCGTGACGTTACCATGACAACCAAAACATTTTTCCGCAGATCTTCATCATTTGACTGTACCTACCCACACACCAAATTTCGGTCAAATCGGAGCACTTTGAGTTTTCGGCGGCCATCTTGTTTGTGCCCACTTCCGGTTACCATGGCAACTCCATTTTTTTAACCCCACCCTAACCTGACCCCGGCTAACACCTAACCCCACACCAAGTTTCATCTACCCACACACCAAATTTCGGTCAAATCGGAGCACTTTGAGTTTTCGGCAGCCATCTTGTTTGTGCCCACTTCCGGTTACCATGGCAACACCATTTTTAAATCCTACCATGACCTGACCCTGGCCCACATCTAACTAACCCCATTCCAAGTTTTAAGTCGATGGGAACTCCTGTGTCTCAGGCGGCTTCGCCGCCTTCGACACAGTCGTCCATTGTTTCTTCAGCCGCCATCTTGTTTTTCTCGTGACGTAACCATGACAATCAAATTTTTTTTTCACAGATCTTCATCATTCGACTGTACCTATCTACACACCAAATTTCAGTGAAATCGGAGCACTTTGAGTTTTCGACGGCCATCTTGTTTGTGCCCACTTCCGGTTACCATGGCAACACCATTTTTTTAACCCCACGTTGACCTGACCCCGGTCCACACCTAACCCCATACCAAGTTTCAAGTCGATCGGAATAAAACTGTGGAAACGTATAAGTGTCACACACACACAGACAGACAGACACACAGACAGCGAAAATATATATACAGATGCAGTGCACATACCAGATTCTGTGTTTTCTTGAGTTTTTCCTGCATCTCAATGATGTTGCGCTGGTGGGCTATCTGCTTCTCCTTAACATGCTTCTCCTGCAGTCTGGGACAGACAACAAGCAGAACTGAGCAATGGGAACAGTTCTTGCATCACATGGAACACAGGGCCAGAACCACGTGATGCCCTCCTCATCACCGGGTACCTCAGGCTGCCTGGCTTTCAGTGCCCACTCCAGTGGCTCATGTACCCCCATCTATCCTCCACTTGCTGCATATCTACACTCCACGCTGCAAATCTATGCTCCACTTGCTGCATATCTACGCTCCACTTGCTGCATATCTATGCTCCACTTGCTGCATATCTACGCTCCACTTGCAGCATGTCTATGCTCCACTTGCAGCATAGATATGCTCCACGTGCTGCATACCTACACTCCAAGCTGCAAGTCCATGCTCCACTTGCTGCATATCTACACTCCACTTGTTGCATAACTATGCTCTATTTGCTGCATATCTATGCTCCACTTGTTGCATATCCATGCTCCACTTGCTGCATATCTACACAACGCTGCAAATCTATGCTCCACTTGCTGCATATCTATGCTCCACTTGCTGCAAATCACTTTTTAGCAAGACCAAAAAAAAATTATATTCAACTTGAAAATTCATGGAAAGAGTTCATGATGCTGAAAAGTAATTTCTGATGACATTGTTTTCCTCAAACAGACCTGCTTTTCAAACCTACTTTACATCTGACACTTGTAAACTTCCTCAAGTACTGAGAAATCAAAAGCTACAGTAAATAACAGCTAGCATTAATCCAGTTTGAAAATACAATTTCAACTGGTTTTTTGTTACATCACACTCAACAACTAGTTCCATTAAATCACAGAAAATCAGTAGATTTATATATCCATTCCCTCCTTGTAATTCCAAATCATTGGCCTATCCTCCTCCACCCCATCCTCTCTCTCTCTCTCTCTCTCTCTCTCTCTCTCTCTCTCTCTCCTCTCTCCCTCCCTCCCTCCCTCCCTCCCTCCCTCCCTCCCTCCCTCCCTCCCTCCCTCCCTCCCTCCCTCCCTCCCTCCCTCCCTCCCTGCATCTAAGACTCTGTGTGTGTATGTGTGTGTGTGCGCACATACATCTGTCAGTGTGTATATGTGTGCATGCACATCGTGGGTGTGCATGCATGCACACATCTATCAGTGTTTGTGTGTGTGTGTGTGTGTGTGTGTGTGAGCTGTGTGTGTGTGTTTGTGTGTGCATCTGTCAATGTGTGTGTGTGAGGGTGTGTGTGTGTGTGTGTGTGTGTGTGTGTGTGTGTGTGAGCTGTGTGTGTGTGTTTGTGTGTGCATCTGTCAATGTGTGTGTGTGAGGGTGTGTGTGTGTGTGTGTACGTGTGTGTGCATGCTGTGAGTGTGTGTGTCTCTCTCACTTGATGATGGCCTCCAAGGCCTCCCCTAGGGAGGCAGGCTTGTTGCCGATGGTGTTGAACTCCATCTGGTGTGACATGTAGGAGGTGGCTTCCAGTAGGCGGTTGAACTCCCGCTCCACCATCTCGTCCTTGTCCTTGGGTACCTGCTTAGACACAGAAAGACAAAGAGATGTGAATACCTTTCTGTAATTGCTCTCTCTCTCTCTCTCTCTCTCTCTCTCTCTCTCTCTCTCTCTCTCTCTCTCTCTCTCTCTCTCCAATGTGTGTTAGCACGCAGTGAGACTGAGAGCCTGGTAATTCACTTGAGACAAAAGGCTTGTTCAGGAGGCGCAGCGCTGCAAAGCGCTGCACAGCGCTGCATGTGATTCACTCCTGAACAGCAATTTTGGGGCGTGATTCATTCAGCGCTGAGCACCGCTGTGCATCACCGATCCAAGGTGATTCAGATGATTTTCACAATGGCGTCTTCGATCCCGCACTGGCCGTCGCTGCGTAAAATAACCCTCAGAAACATCATTTGGGACTGGAACGGGCTTTATTTGCCCCAAGCGCTCTGTATGAGCGAGTAATGGCAAGTAAAGATGACACAGTAGTGGACTTTATTCAAGCAGAATACTTTTAAAAGTGCATAAATGATGTCTGTGGCAAAGAAAACACTTTCTTAGCGTCTATCAACACAACATGGGTCGCAGAAGATTTACCTCCCCTTTAACAAGTGAAGCGCTGCACTAAATCTGTAGGTGTTCAGGAGAGGAGGCAAAGAGCGCTCAATTCCCAACATGAAGCACTCATGCAGCGCTTTGTACTTCTGAACAAGCCTAAAGACTAAATACCCTGCAAAGGCAGTTGCTGATTGGTTGTCTAAAAATAGGCACACACTTCTTGTTTTCTTTATTGTTATTGTTCATTGGCAGTTGAAAAATTTGGCAACATGGAAATTTTGGACGCAGCAGTTTTTTACGAACGGGTCAGCATTAATTATCAATACTTTTGCTCATCTTTACATTCAGAAAGGATTGAATCAATTATGTTATGAAAACGCCGACATTAAAATAGGTCAGTATCAAAGGCAACATGCAACAAGAAGGGCAAAGCCCATACGACTCACATGCTTGACCTTGACCTTTATATGACCTTGACCTTCAGGTGACCTTCAAGGTCAAGGTCAAACAACTAAACCTACCAATGACATCATACACAAAGAAATGCTTTACACATTTTTCCTACCAAAATACATGTGACCTTGACCCAAGGTCAAGGTCATCCAAGGTCATGCAACACAAAGCTGTTAATTCAAGACATAGGAAGCACAATGGTGCTTATTGGCACTTTCTACCATGAGATATAGTCACTTTTAGTGGTTCACTACCCCATTTTGGTCACATTTCATAAGGGTCAAAGTGACCTTGACCTTGATGATATGTGACCAAATGTGTCTCATGATGAAAGTATAACATGTGCCCCACATAATTATTAAGTTTGAAACAGTTATCTTCCATAGTTCAGGGTCAAGGTCACTTCAAAATATGTATACAATCCAACTTTGAAGAGCTCCTGTGACCTTGACCTTGAAGCAAGGTCAACCAAACTGGTATCAAAAGAAGGGCTTGCTTTGACCTATATACCACTTGTAGCTAAGGTCGCCATTCTCAATAACGTGGGAGAAAATTGGGAAAATGTGAAAAATGACTGTTTTTGAGACCACATTTATGGCTCCTGTGACCTTGACCTTGAAGCAAGGTCAAGTCACTATGTATGTTTTTTGAGGCCTTGTCATCATACACCATCATGCCACATTTGGTGTTGATAGACTTAATAGTCTCCGAGAAAAATCCAACGTTTAAGTTTTTTACGGACGCCCGCCCGCCCGCCCGCCCGCCCGCCCGGACGGACGGACGACACGGCTCAGTACATAGACTCACTTTTGCTTCGCATGTGAGTCAAAAATACAGTGAATTATATTTAAAAGTAACCAACTGACAGAAAATCAAGTGAAATGAGTGATGTCTTGTGACCAATCGACAGCCCTGCGTGGTATACATGTTGAGACAAAGCTGGAAAAATCCCAGCCAGTCATAGCACTCTGCCACTATGCAGCTCTAAATGCAGGTGGGGGTTATTAGTGTCTCAAAAAATCAAAATTGATCCATAACAGCTGGCTAGAATCTATCCTTGACAATGGATGTATGGATAGTTGGTGTTTTACGGCCTATCAGCCTTTTTAGGCTATGTAAGGTAATTAAGCACGAAAATCACTAGAACAGTTTAGAGTAAACGTTAATAAAGTCACGGTGTCCCTCGTTATTCGCCTCTTACGAATCATGTAGGGAGACGCGGTGGGTCAATTTACCCTTGACAATGCAAAATGTGATGCCCAGGTCAAATATCAATCAGCTTTGACTCAATAGCATTTGTACTTCACGCTTTAAAGACGGTGCACTGAAGTAGGACTTGAGAATGTACCGAACCAGCAAGGGGTGTGCATTTTCATCATCAATGGCCTCAACTACTGCTGCAAGTCTAGCAGGGGAAGGGGTGAAAGAAAGTGAAGCTAAATGTTTGATTTTCAGATATTCCCCCCATAAGGCACATTCATTTACAAAAATATGTTTACATGGCAGTGGACAAAGCAAAACATAATTTTCTTTGTATAGAACAATGCACAGGTAATCCAAAGAGTACAAAATAGTTTATGAGCAAACCCATTTGCATGCAAGGCCAATAACTTGGGGGCATTACTTTGTTGGTTTTGTCCCTCTAGGTGGAGAAACACAACCTGAGACTTAAATCCTCTCCATTAGTGGTTCCAAACTGTGCAACTCAATTCAACATCACAGTCCTCTCCATCATTACCTCCATCCTCACTTGATGCATTATTGTCTCTCCGTATTTCACAAGTAAATGGGACCATTTCTTTTTCTCCATCACTCAGCATTCTTAGGTGAATCCCAAGATGAAAATCACATAACAGAAAACTGCAAAAATAACTCGGTCAAAATCATTGGTCAAACAAAAACTTCCACGAACTGCCATGGTCACAAACCCTCTGGTCATCGGCCAGGCAGCTATGGACGGAGCCAGCTGGGACAACCTGACCTCTCCAAAAGGATTGATCACGTATTAGCATCACTCAACAAGGAAGGAACTGTGGGCTTGCATTACTGATTGATCACGTATTAGCATCACTCAACAAGGAAGGAACTGTGGGCTTGCATTACTGACCAAAACAAATACCTGCTCATGCAACTGCTCCTTCTTCAAAAACTGCTTAGGGGAAAGTCAGTTACAGGTGTAAATGCCTCTAGTAACCGCTCAGGTTCAAGGTCTGCCCCAAAAGACTTTATAGAAGTGGCGTGAAAGCTTCTGATCATTAAGGCCAAAACACTGATAAATGCACTTTGTTTTTCCATCAACGGATGCTTTTCAATACCTCTTTGTATTCTCAACTAACCCACTATTATACATACACATGGAACACCCCCACCCCACCCCACCTCCTCTCTCTCTCTCTCTCTCTCTCTCTCTCTCTCTCTCTCTCTCTCTCTCTCGAGTGGCGCGCGTGTCGAGAAGCCGCGTCTATTTCGGCTCTGACACATTCCTGACCAAAAAGCAACGCCATGCCAGTCGCCGGTTTTCCAGCAGCTGTTGAAGCGTTGTTGTCGTCCCTGTTAGCCACCGAGGATATGTCGTCGTGGAAAATTTCCGGCAAACCTGACAGGACTGTAGTTATCCTGAGATTCAGGCAACGGGATGGTCAGCCATTGCTCGTCAGCCGCAGCAGCAACAGAGGAGCGTGGAAGCGAAAACCACCGTCCCAGCAGCGGCGAGACCGCAGACGGGCAGAGAAGTTTGGAACTTTTGGTGAGCCCCATACTTCTCATGATGTTCCTTTTGAAAATGATGAATTTTCTAGTGTCATTGCTTTTCGTCCTGCTCCTACTGCACGAAATGCACGTGCTATAATACCAACAGAACACACCACCCATCAGCTGTGAACTTTGACCTCCCTGACGAACACACTTGCTTGGCTACGGAGAGTGCAGAACTCAATAGCCAGTTATCAGGACCCGATCGCGATGACAACGATGTTATCCGCGATGACAACGATGTTGTGCACTCATCGCCAACTTTGACCCCCAGAGAAGTAACAACTGAAGACATCAGGGCAGCGCTCGACAACTTTGCAAAGCAATTCAAAGAAACTGTGTCAGAGTGCAAGCAAGATGTGAGGAAGATGGGAAGTGACACTGCTACTGCTTGTGCTCCGCGTCATGAGGCAGACAAACTCGGCAAGTCTGAGGCATCCCCATATCTTCCTCTGCAGTGCCACAACAAGCTCCAGACCCCACTGACGAAGCCCTCAGTAGCAAGTCCCCAAGAGCGACAGCAGGCAACGTTCGCCCACGATCACCATCGCGACACCATGGCAGGGCTGATGACGACGTTGCCGGACCGAGTAGACGGAGCGAGCGTGTCGGTTTGAGACAGCAGTCTGCACGGGCATCACGAAGATAATTCGCTGACAGACTCTTTTCATTCGTCTGCGCGCGCCCTACATTCCACTACTGGTGACAAGTAGTGATGTTTTGTACATACGTTCCGAGTCACTCAAACGCGTTGCTAGTCATTTTGTAATGGGCCGGCATGGTCTATACAATAAAATGTTCAGTTCAGTTCAGTTCTCTCTCTCTCTCACACACACACAAACACACACAAACATCCATGCCTGCATGCATGCTAATACACACACACATACACACACACATACACACACAAATACATGCACACATACACATATACAGACCTGTTTACCCCCAAAAACCCTTATGAGGAAGATTTGATAAATAACCAGAAAAATGCGGAAGGTTTTGATCTTCAAGAGGAAGATTTCGATTTTTTCAGCGAAATATCGGCCGGAAGATCGTCCGTAAAAGCGGAGACTCGGACTCAAAATCAGAAGATTTCCGCAAATTGCGGAAGGGTAAACAGGTCTGCATATACATACACACACACACACACTCACATGAATATACACACACAAATACATGCACACATGCAAGCAAGCACAAACATGCCTACAAAGGAAGTAGATAGAAAAACATAGGACATTCACCGTGGATCCATTGCTCTCATACAGTGGGCATTTCTGCTTGATCTTGTGCAGTTCCATGCTGATCTGCTTGCTCAGGACTGTCACGGGGTTGCCTCCTGCAAGCACACACACACACACACATGACAACTGCAACCCTCTCACTACTTAATGTCACTTCACGCTGATCTGCTTGCTCAGTACTGTCACGGGGTTGCCTCCTGCAAGCACACACACACACACACACATGATAACTGCAACCCTCTCACTACTTCATGTCAATTCACACTGAACTGCTTGCTCAGGACTGTCACGGGGTTGCCTCCTGCAAGCACACACACACACACACACACACATGACAACTGCAACCCTCTCACTACTTCATGTCACTTCATATCACTTCACGCTGATCAGCTTGCTCAGGACTGTCACGGGGTTGCCTCCTGCAAGCACACACACACTGTCACGGGGTTGCCTCCTGCAAGCACACACACACACACACATGACAACTGCAACCCTCACTTCATGTCACTTCATATCACTTCATGCTGATCTGCTTGCTCAGGACTGTCACGGGATTGCCTCCTGCAAGCACACACACACACACACACACACACATGACAACTGCAACCCTCTCTTCATGTCACTTCATATCACTTCACGCTGATCTGCTTGCTCAGGACTGTCACGGGATTGCCTCCTGCAAGCACACACACACACATGACAACTGCAACCCTCTCTTCATGTCACTTCATATCACTTCATGCTAATCTGCTTGCTCAGGACTGTCACGGGGTTGCCTCCTGCAAGCACACACACACACACACACATGATAACTGCAACCCTCTCACTACTTCATGTCACTTCACGCTGATCTGCTTGCTATGAACTGTTTGGCTCCTGCAAGCACACACACACACACACACATGATAACTGCAACCCTCTCACTACTTCATGTCACTTCATGCTGATCTGCTTGCTATGAACTGTTTGGCTCCTGCAAGCACACACACACACACACACATGATAACTGCAACCCTCTCACTACTTCATGTCACTTCATGCTGATCTGCTTGCTATGAACTGTTTGGCTCCTGCAAGCACACACACACACACACACGCACACACATGATAACTGCAACCCTCACTTCATGTCACTTTATATCACTTCACACTGAACTGCTTGCTCAGGACTGTCACGGGATTGCCTCCTGCAAGCACACACACACATGACAACTGCAACCCTCACTTCATGTGACTTCATATCACTTCATGCTGATCTGCTTGCTCAGTACTGTCACGGGGTTGCCTCCTGCAAGCACACACACACACACACACACACACACGCATGATAACTGCAACCCTCTCACTACTTCATGTCACTTCACGCTGATCTGCTTGCTCAGGACTGTCACGGGGTTATCTCCTGTAAGCACACACACACACACGATAACTGCAACCCTCTCACTACTTCATGTCACTTCACGGTGATCTGCTTGCTCAGGACTGTCACGGGGTTGCCTCCTGCAAGCACACACACACACACACATAACTGCAACCCTCTCACTACTTCATGTCACTTCATATCACTTCATGCTGATCTGCTTGCTATGAACTGTTTGGCTCCTCCAAGCACACACACACACACACACACACACGCACACACACACACAATGACAACTGCAACCCTCTCACTACTTCATGTCACTTCATGCTGATCTGCTAGCTATGAACTGTTTGGCTCCTGCAAGCACACACACACACACACACACATATGACACCTGCAACCCTCTCACTACTTCACATCCCTTTGTTTTTGGTTCACACCAACCTACCAACCCTATCTTTGGAGGCCATGTTGCTTTAACAACTTTTTTTGTGCCTTACTACTACTCTGTACTAGTCAGGGTTACATAACCATCAAAATACCGCATTAATTCTGACTGAAATTCATCAAAGCATAGAACTTACCCAACCCTGTAACAACCATTGCTCCCAAGTCGGCAATGTAGTTATTTTTCCTGAATGTGGCAATTCTCCCGCCAACTCGATCCTGTAAAAAATGAAAGGAAAAAAGTATAAAACAAAAGATTTCCAAACGAATGCAAACACATGATATTTACACAAAAGTATGATGGACAGTGGATTGAATACAAGAGCATCATCATGAGAAATATCTTTACCTCACCAAATACTATCACCAAACTATCTTGTCGACCCCAGCTTAGCTTCACTGCCATCAATACGCTCCTCATGCCTTTATCACATCATGCCATCCACATTCATTTAAATCACCATCAACATCCATGTTCTCATCATCATCATCATTCTTCTTCTTCAAATGCCTTTTTATCATCTCTGCCATCAACATCTCCTCCTCCTCCTGCATCTATTCCTCCTCCTCTTGCATCTCCTCCTCCTCCTGCATCTCCTCCTCCTCCTCTTGCAGCAAGCACACAGTTTAACTTCCAACTGCAAACTAAAATCATGAAGGTCAGCTGCAGAGAGTCAAACAAGACAATTTACAATGGCCTTCATACAACAGATGACAAATACATATTCACTGCAAGATAGAAAGTCAGCCAGATCACGCACTGCTGAAACCTGACACTTTACTCTCGATGACCCATGCTGATTCCATCTTGCAAACAGGATCATTTCAGACTCACCAACAAGCTTCTTGATGATTTCTGCGAAGTCCATGATGGTGTGTTCCTCTGGGTTACCCAGATTGACAGGCAGGGAGTAGTTGCAGTTCATCAGTCGGATCAGGCCGTCCACCAAGTCGCTCACATATTGGAATGATCGCGTCTGAGTCCCGTCTCCATAGATCTGGAAATTCACCATCAACACCAGCTTCAAAGAAGCAGAGATTGAACTTTGAAGAAAGCCCATAGCAATGGCCTGGAGCAAAGAAGGAGTTTCTGACTCCAACCACTTGCCAAAGAGAAGCATAGAGAAACAGACACATGTCATCAGATGTTCATTTTCCAGTTTACTCTTTCCATCCTTAGCACTTCAATGAATTCCATAGGAATGCTGAGAAACAAGTTAACAGACGCTGTTGGGCTGCTTATGTAATGGTAATGTCAATCTGACTGTAGTGTCCAAAACATTCATTTGCACAAAGAATGCACAACACTTGTTTTAAACACACACACACACACACACACACACACACACAACTTAAACATGCATTTATTTTCTCATTCAATTGAAACGTGTGATCACGCTAGATCTTCTCCTTTATCTAAGTCTCCATAAACAGAAAGGTGCTGCCAATAACTGAACACACCACTACATTATTCCTCCTCTTATTAATCACAGACAACACTCTCATGCTGGTGGTGACACCTAGCTTCTCTCTATTTCCACAGTCTCAATCAGAATGCAATAGAAACATTTAGTAAAAGCAGCAAAAGGTATCTTTATTGGTAGCAATCAGAGCACTAACTGGGAATTTGTGATGGCAGCGATGGTACACTGTAGTTGGATTAATCCTTGTGTGCAGTCACGCTGACCGCGAGGCCTGGAAACACACCATCCATGCGACTACCTCGTCCTTTGAACACGACCTTTGAAGAGCCAACCTCGAGTACCAAAGGTTGAGGAGAAGGTACCGTGAGGCATCAGCGCCAGCTGCTACAGACCAGCACCTCAGAGCAGCCACTGTGGGTGGGTGCGCAAGTCCCGTGTTGGCCTCTTCAGCCACCAACGAGCCTGCGGCCGTCGCAGACCCTGTCCCCCTACCACGATCTTCGTTTGCAAAGCCAAGCCAAGATGATGATGATTCAGTCATGAGCCAGCATTGGGTTGGTATACTCTGCAGGAAGTGGAGTAGGCACTTGTGCCTGACTGTAAATCTTACCTGTTTTTCACTAAGTATGTGGTCAGGGGCCAGTGAAGGATTGATCAAGCAGCCCAGTGATCAGGGGGTAAAGTGTAAAGAGGATTGAGACCCTGAGATGGGTGATGTCTCTATATGAAACAGCATCTTCAC
>JAWQFJ010033298.1:75000-234844 GCA_034096865.1 Theodoxus fluviatilis
ACAACGTCCCTTCTGAGCTGCTGAAGCATGGAGGAGAGGTGACGACTGCAGCACTGACAGCATTGTGCCAGAAGATCTGGGAGGAGAAGAAATGGCCCCAGGAGTGGACCCAGCCTTTGGTCATCCCCCTACCAAAGAAGTGCGACCTCAAGCGGTGTCGGAACTATCGCAAGATCAGCCTCATCAGCCACCCTAGCAAGGTCATGCTGCGCGTCATTCTCAATAGCTTAAAGACCAAGGCTGAGGAACACCTGGCAGAAGAACAAGCTGGCTTCAGAGCTGGGTAAAGCACAGTGGAACAGATTTTCAACTACAGAGTCATCATCGAGAAACATCTCCAACACCAACAGGAGCTCTTCCACAACTTCTTCGACTTCAATAAAGCGTTCGATCGTGTTTGGCATGACGGCCTCTGGCAAGTCCTGAGAGGGTTTAATATTGACAAGGGGCTGGTGCAAGTCATCCAAGAACTCTACTCGAACGCCAGCAGCACGGTTCTCCTCGACGGACAGATTGGAGAGTTCTTCAGGACTTCAGTAGGCGTCTGCCAGGGATGTCTCTTCTCCCCGGTCCTGTTCAACCTTTTCCTCGAGCACCGCACCCTCTCCACGACCACCACACCTCCATCTCCATCAGCGGCAGACCCATCTCCAACCTGAGATTCGCTGACGACATAGACCTCATGGGTGGAAGTAACAGCGAGCTACAAGATCTCACCAACAGACTATCAAAGAGAGCAGGAGCATACGGAATGAAGGTCAGCACAGAGAAGTCAAAGACGATGGTGAACAGCAAAAACGACACCAGTGCAGACATCACCATGAACAGTGAGAAGCTAGAAGAGATCAACAGCTTCAAGTACTTGGGAGCAACCCTGTCTAAGGACGGCACTAGTACAGCTGAGGTTCACATCAGAATCGCCATGGCAACCTCAGCGATGGCCAGACTAAGCACGTTGTGGACAAGCAGCTCAATCAGCTTCTCCAAGTACAGGCTCTACAAGTCTCTTGTGGTCTCCATCGTCCTCTACAGCTGTGAAACCTGGATGCTGCAGGCTGACACGGAGCGAAGGATCCAGGCCTTCGAGATGAAATGCCTGTGCAGATTGCTCCGCATCTCCTACCTGGAGCGCAAGACTAACGAGTATGTGCGGAACATGACAGTGGCACTCATGGGCCCTCAGGAACCCCTCCTGGCAACCGTCAAGCGACACAAGCTTGCCTGGTTTGGTCACATCACCAGACACGACTCCCTGTGCAAGACCATACTTCAGGGAACATTAAAGGGTGGGCGTCGTCGCGGCCGACAGAAGAAGAGCTGGACTGACAATGTGAAGGAATGGATCTCCCTCTCCATGGAAGAGCTGCTCGCGACGGCCCAGAACAGACCCGAATGGAGGAGGACTGCTGTCTCATCACCACTCATGTCCCCCCGATGGCCAAATCGGTCAAGGGACTCAGAACTGAACTGAACTGACAACAAGGTTTGAGAGGATGTTTCTTTTTACCCCCAGGTGCTCATGGCCATCCTTCAATGCATGAATTAAGTGAAATCAGGTGTGAGTCAGATCATTGACTTAATGCTCTACCACTATATTTGTGACTGTGCATCACAAAATGACTCCTCTAATACCTGTTGTCGACTCTGAGATAGGAGATTGAGCTTTGTGTCTGGCATCAACTACTACACCTTATCTGGCTTTTTTTCTTTCTTTCTTTTTTTCATTCAATCCAACATGATTGTTTCATCTTGAATTGATTACAAAGATGATGATATATAATAGATAAGTGGATGTAGAAGCCAAAACAGTACAAATCTCTTATTCAGCAGTTCCACCCTATCTACCTTCAATCAGTATTACTTGCAATAACGTAAGGTATTGAACAACTCAGGGTACAGGGTCATATATGAGAGTTGTATGCATGGACATACTGGTGACAGTTTTGACACTGAGTTGGATCCATTACTGCAGATGAACAAACAATCATAATTAAAAAATTAAGTGTAATATTTGGCTGGAGTAATGGGCACACCCACCCACGTCCACACAGATGGGCATATGCATTAATCAATATGTACACACAAAAGCAGTCACAAACACACAGGCATCTCTCTTTTTTTCTCTCTCCTCCCCCTCCCTCCCTCCCTCCCTCCCTCCCTCCCTCCCTCCCTCCCTCCCCCCCCCCCCCCCCCTCTCTCTCTCTCTCTCTCTCTCTCTCTCTCTCTCTCTCTCCTCTCTCTCCTCTCTCTCTCTCTCTCTCTCTCTCTCTCTCTCTCTCTCTCTCTCTCTCTGACTAGACATACTTCTACTGGCACACATACACATTCATGCCCCTGCACATACAAACAGGTCTGCATATCACAATGACTGAGAAAAATTACTACATTCTTCCTCCAGTGTGCACATACTCCAGGTCCTCAGACCACAACTATAATTTCCAAATTGCTTTCAACATTCAAGGCATGGAAAAAGATCAACACAAAATATAAGAACATGAAATATTCTCCTTTCAACAAATTCAAGTTGAAAATGAAGCAGCAAATGAGTCAAATCAACAGGCAGCTAGATACTGAAAGGATGCTATCAAGGAATGGAAACTGATCAACACAAAAATAAGAGAATATGAGGCATTCTTCATTCAAGTTGAAAACCAAGCAGTAGATGAGTCACATATGCAGTCAGCCAGATAATGGAAGATAAATGCGGACTATGAACATTTCCATCTTTCAGTATTTTTATCGACTAATCCTCCCCAATCTGATAATTTCTACAAGCACACTGACAACATGTGATATCCCCGAGGGCAAATCGACCTGACAAAAATATTCATCAACAATGGCACATGAACAAGTCCGCAACACAAAGTTGTGAGCAAACTTCAGTGCTTAACCCTTAGCAATTGCTGGACTTTTCGTATTCTACTGCAGACCACTTGAAAATTTATTTTTGTTTCAGATTGCTTTGTGCATGGGCATTGCTGCAACATGAATCCAAAAGGAAGTCTGCAATTGCACTTTGCAAGGCACAAGTGGCAGCATTCAACCTTTGCAATGGCACTATCTGAATGCACAAAAAAGTCCACTTATGTACACACAGTTGCACAGGCACACCCACTACACACACCCACTACACACACCCACTACACCCACCCACTACACCCACCCACTGACACTGTTAGAAAGCTTTGATGTCTAAAGGAGCAAGATGCAACATGCACCATGAAGTGCATGATGAAACAGCCATTTCCAAGAGTGCGGATGCTTCATATGTTGAAACTAAGAACCATTTGTTTCACAGGCAGTATCACGGGAGGAAAGAGGACTAGTTAAAAATCAACCCATGAATTAGGTGTATGAGCAGGAAATAAGAAAGGGCAACTTGAATTCAAACACCTATCCAAACATATTTTCTGGTCTGATAAGATGTGAATGGTGCATAGACAGATGAACATTTTGTATTTCTTCAGACATCTAACAAAAATTCTAATGGCTTTTCCTTCACAAGTCTTGCTCTTAAAAAGATTAAAATCTTTGTTCATTCTTGTACTGTGGGAGCTCCTAATCCAAAAGCAGAGGCAGTTATTTTGCATCAGCTGATGTGGATAAAGAGGTCGCCACATCACATGACATAGCTATCATGGCTGAACAGTCAGCTGTCATCATTACACTCATTGCCAGAATGCATGGGCTTTCATGAGACACAATCTCAGACAGGAGAGATGCTCTCTCAGCTCCGCTGCATGGCTGTCAAGTTCTAGGCTTCATCAGTAGCATAATCACTGATTAGTGTGTGCATGTGAGTGTGCACGCCTGCATGCCTCTGTGTGTGTGTGTGAGTGTGTGTGTGTGTGTGTATGTGTGTGTGAGTGTGTATGAGTGTGTGTGTGTGTGTGTGTGTGTGTGTGTTTGTGTGTGTGTGTGAGTGTGTATGTGTGTGTGTGTGTGTGTGTGTGTGTGTGTGTGTGTGTGTGTGTGTGTGTGTGTGTGTGTGTGTGTGTGTGTGTGTGTGTGTGTGTGTGTGTGTGAGTGTGTATGAGTGAGTGTGTGTGTGTGTGTGTGTGTGTGTGTGTGTGTGTGTGTGTGTGTGTGTGTGTGTGTGTGTGTGTGTGTGTGTGTGTGTGAGTGTGTGCGTGCCTGCATGCCTATGTGTGTGTGTGTGTGTGTGTGTGTGTGTGTGTGTGTGTGTGTGTGTGTATGTGTGTGTGTGTGTGTGTATGTGTGAGAGAGAGAGAGACAGTGTGAGTTTGAGTGTGTATGAGTGTGTGTGTGTATGTGTGTGTGTGTGTGTGTGTGTATGTGTTGTGTGTGTGTGTGTGCATGTGAGTGTGCATCCCTGCATGTCTGTGTGTGTGTGTGTGTATGTGTGTGTGCATGTGTGTGTGTGTGTGTGTGTGTGTGTGTGTGTGTGTGTGTGCGTGTGTATGAGTGTGTGTGTGTGTGTGTGAGAGAGAGAGAGTGTGAGTGTGAGTGTGTATGAGTGTGTGTGTGTGTGTGTGTGTGTGTGTGTGTGTGTGTGTGTGTGTGTGTGTGTGTGTGTGTGTGTGTGTGTGTGTGTGTGTGTGTGTGCATACTTGAAGTACAATATCACTGCATCCACATATTGTCAGTGATACATCAGTACACACCAAACACAAAGTTCTACTGTGCTACTTAGTCACATTGATTATGGTCATTACCATGTCTTTATTAAAAAAATATTAGAGCAGTCATATATAGTTTTACAGGTTAGTTGCATCCATCCATCCATTAAACCCAAGCAAAGAAAAGATTCTCTTACCCTCTATGTAGAGGGGGTTGACGATGTCATGGTGCAGAAGTTCAAAGTTTTCATGCCCAATCCAGTGCTCCACATTTCGCTTTCTACCCGTGAAGAAATTGTCCACCACGGTGACTTCATGGCCCTCCATCATTAGTCTGTCTACAAGATGGGACCCCACAAACCCAGCTCCACCGCTGATCTGCAAGAGCAAGAAAAAAAATGTTTAGGCCACATACACAAAATAGTTGTGACTATGGTAACCCAACCAACCCTTTTTTCTGCCAACTGTAAACTTTTTTCTGATATCTAAAAAAAAGAAGAAAGAAAAGAGGAAGATCTATATGACAATCAATGAACTGTGTGCTGTTCATTCCTCCCTGCCTTGTGAGAGCTCATGAATCCACTACTTAAGTATTTAAAAAAGAGAGATTTTGATTTATGTTCAGTTTCCCTCTTCAAAAAGTAAATACATAAAAAGTTCAGGCTGACCTACTGACCGTATTTTTGGAGGCCACATTACCATGACTTTTATTTGGTGGAGGGCCCACATACAAAATGCACTATGCCTCTGTCCCGTACTTTCCAGAACACACATAGATTTCCATACAATGTAAAGATTACAAAACAGCATACGTGAAGATTGGTTTCACATAGCAACTCATCACACATGTATTGGCCTCAAACCACTTTAACACTTCACCCTCTGTTCACAGGGCTACTTGATCAATTCTTCACTGGAGTCTGATGACAGACAGACAGGCAGACAGACATACAGACAGACAGACAGATAGACAGAGAGGCAGACAGACAGACAGACAGACAGACAGAGAGGCAGACAGACAGACAGACAGACAGACAGACAGACAGACAGACAGACAGACAGACAGACAGACAGACAGACAAGACACACACTCCACTCCCTGGGAAGTATGGCAACCCCATGTTGACTTAGGGCTTGGTCCTGGGGTTAAAGTGACCTTACAGTATCTAATTACTGCTTTCACAAGTACTGTGTTTTTATTCCTGGGTGAGGAGAAGCAATACGAGTTCAACATCTTTCCAAATGATGTAACTCTAAAATTTGTCAAAGCTTCGAGCACCACTACAGGTAGCCACAAACAAGAGTGGGTGAGCATTCTAACCACTAGCCTCAACTCTCCACTGCCCATCTCTCTCACCTGTTGCCCTTCCCACCCTGACCCAGTTATAAGCCCCCCTTGCTCCCCTCTCAAGATGTCCTCCTCAGACTGAGGCACAGCACCAACTTCAACTGTCATGTGACTATTTGGGGGCAAAGTTATCCAATGTTCTCCTTATGGTTAGTAAATGTAGAACAAGGAGTTGAGTACAAGTGGAAAGCTGGCCCATACTTCTACTGGGCAGCATTGAGTGGTAAGGGACTGACAGTAAGGACTGAATGAATGAATGAATGAATGAATGAATGACAGTAAGGACAGAATGAATGAATGAATGATTGAAACAGAATGAATGAATGAATGAATGAAACAGAATGAATACATGAATGAATGAATGAATGATTGAATGAATGAATGAATGAATGAATGAATGAAACAGAATGAATACATGAATGAATGAATGACAGTAAGGACAGAATGAATGAATGAATGATTGAAACAGAATGAATGAATGAATGAATGAATGAAACAGAATGAATACATGAATGAATGAATGAATGAATGAATGAATGAATGAATGAATGAATGAATGAATGAATGAAACAGAATGAATGAATGAAACAGAATGAATGAATGAATGAATGAACAAACGAACGAACAAATGAATGAATGAATGAATGAATGAATGAATGAATGAATGAATGAATGAATGAATTTCTATGGTCTACCAGCCTTTGTAGGCCATGTCAGACCATTGACCACAAACAATCACAAAATTTGGTTGGAGTGAGAGCAAGACAAGAACTTTATGTGTTTCCCAACTGATTCACCTCTTACAAATCCTGTGGGAAGATGCAGTGGATCTATTCTTACCCTCAACCCACAGGAAGGTGTAACAGAGGCTGAGCATAGAGTGATGGGATATTATACCATACAGTAGCAGTGCCACCATCTTCCAACATAACAAAACATCTCTTTCACAAGCTAGCTGGAAGGTATACATCTCTCTCCACAAAACATTACCAAAGATGCATGCATTTTCTCAGAATGTTTTGAACAGTGTAATTCCTTCAAGTAAAAAGGCAAATAAATGTGACAGTTTCCATGTTTTCCCTGCGATGTAATATATTTCAGACATCCTATCTCTGTGCTTTGAAGTGACTCCCTTGAAACTTAGCATATTGGTTCATGCAACCTGCCTCATGTGATGACCCATAATAAAAACTGTATTTCCTGTATTTCAAAGTTAAGGATCTTGAATATGTAATTAGTGACTTCATTCATGTAACTTCAGATGTGAAATAGTGTTAAAATAAAATGCTCAAAGTAGTTGTCTTTATTTTGGGTCAGGACACACTACCCTATGTACTGTACTTTAGTGCAAAATTACAAGTTTCTATCAGTAGCTCCTTTTCTGGTATTATGTTTCAAAAATTGGCAAAAATGTGTTGTATCAGCAGCCATATTGGAAAAATAATTAGAATAATTTATGTACAAATGTAACAGGTAGCACTTTAAAAGTACAACCTGTTGGATGAGAAAATTGGACCAAACAAATTTGACTGACAAAAAATTTTTTGTTATTGGGTACTACTACCAATGAACAAATCCTTAGGGTCATTTCTGTTTTATATTTGGGATTCTGGCAGCCCAACTTTCACCTGCATTCTATTCTCAAAAATACTAGAACTGACCACTCTAACTCACTCAACAGGTGTTTCCTGAAATTCAAGTAACTGAAACAAGTATTTAAATCTACCACCTTATTCCAAGAATACTGTCAAAGCCAAAGTTTGTTCAACACAAGAACCAAGATTGATTCCCAATAAATGCAATGAGAAAATCAATTTTATGTTCAACACAGTTGCAGCAGCTGTCTCTAATAAATTTACGCTTGAAAGAGCAGTGCACAGATGTTGAAACAGCACTACCCCATAATCAATATCATAGAGCAGGTGACTGGTGGACATTGCCATCATATCTTCAGACCACTTGTGATAACAACATCAAGCTCTAGCAGAAAAAGTTTGAGAGAGAGAGAGAGAGAGAGAGAGAGAGAGAGAGAGAGAGAGAGAGAGAGAGAGAGAGAGAGAGAGAGAGAGAGAGAGAGGGGGGGAGAGGGAGAGGGGGAGGGAGGAGGGGGGAGGGGAGAGGGGGAGAGAGGGAGAGGGGGAGAGATGGGGGGGGGGAGAGAGAGAGAGAGAGAGAGAGAGAGAGAGAGAGAGAGAGAGAGAGAGAGAGAGAGAGAGAGAGAGAGAGAGAGAGAGAGAGAAACATTTCTGCAAAGTGTCAAGGGGAACACTCCTATACATGCAATGCATAACATGCATTTCATGCAAGGAGACAACCACCTGAGCTGTGTTTACATTTGAACTCAGTGTGGAGGTGGCAGATGGTGAAGATAATTATAACAAAGTGTTACAAGAACACCAGGGGCGCATTTGTTAGGCAAGAAATGTTGAGAGAATCTCGAGGGCTAGGCGTTGCCTACATCGTCTTGCTCACAAGGAGGTATTCACTGTGAAGGAGGGTGGCCGAGGTAGCTCCCGAGTTTCCTCATTGCATCTCGCTACAGAGGTCCAGATGAACCAAAATGGCGGAGACCATGCCAATTGGGTTGTCGTTCATAGACGGCAGAGCCTGTAATGTGCTTCTCAGTGTCCAAGAATGGAAAAGTGTATGTACACAGAAGTATTAGCTGTTCAAGTTTTCATTTGTATATTTTGAGGAGTAGGTGTATAGGTTATTTCTGAACATACACTGCCAACTTTTTTTCATTGTTTGCAAACACAAAACGCTGTAAGTGTAAACATACACTCTATGAATTATGTCCCTTGAATTGATCAAAATGAATCGAGGTCGAGGCACATAGTTTTGTACAAAATTGTCTACAATTAAACCTGGGTTGCTTTTTTTTCATTGAAAAAGTTCCTGTGCTATCCGATATGACACCATGGTGTGTTCTATCAAGTGAAAAACTGCTGTGATATCTGTATCATCAGTTATTTTGTCTATCGGCAACTTCTTCACCGACGCTGCTGCCAGGACGCAGCCATGTTCTCTTGGACTTCCGCCTTGCCAATTGATGATTGGCCGTTTCTTAGATGTCTCGCTGGACCTCGGCTAGCCCTTGAAGGAAGCCACTTGCCTAACAAAGATGCCCCTGGGTAGTCTTTGAGCCTCCTGTCTTCCTTTGTCTTTCCTTCCTTCCTTTTCTATTTGCCCTTTGACCTGTCAGATTATCAGGGGGCCTGAGGAGATGCATGAGTTATTAACCCTTACCCTGGTGTCATAATTTGGACTGTTTGGTCTGTCAGCATTACTTTAAAAAGCTACATTCCAAGGACGAGATGCCTACACTTGTCATTTGCACATTCCCTTCTAACTATTCAACAAAACATAGCAAAATCTACACAAGAAGTACTCACAATAAAACACAGAGCAAATTTATGTCATTATTTTAAGAAAATGTTCATGCTGAAATTTTGGGTAATTTTTGTAAGGCATATTTCCCAACCCCCCCACCCCCACCCCCACCCCCATAACTAGCAGCATATGTTGCAACTAGCAGGTTTGGCCCAGTCACATCTTCACAGCGCATGCTGTGACTACCTGTGTAAGAGTTAAGATCTTTGATTCTTTCTTTTTTTAATGCCGATGCACACTAGTCGGGCACACTGAGATCAAACCAATTTTCACTGTTACTCAACCAGCTCTCTCAATCCTAGCATCAACCTCCCTTCAGGACACCTTAGGGGATGGTTTTGGATGCTGTCTTGCTGTGAGTCACAGCATGCCCATTCAAGGCCAGGCAATGTTGGGACACTTTTCCCCTTTGTCATTTCTCCCCTGATACATTTTCCTTGGTCCTGTCTCCTTCAGATGCATTTCAAGTGCATCGCTGGCGATAGCTGGGATGCACCTGCAGCATGCCATCCAACTCACTTCCCAAAATGGCTCTAAGATGGAAACCTCAGGGAAAGAAAAAAAGGGCGGCCAAAAGAGACGTGGAGGTGAACTGTTGAGAGGAACCTTAGGAGCAGAGGACTGACTCTGGAGACAGACCCCAGAGCAGCACGCAGACAGAGCCAGGTGGATCCCTTGCTGCCAACGCAAGCACCAGAGGGCAAAGAGAGGACTGAGTGAGTGTGCCCCTCAGGTTATTTCACCTCAGAGCAATTCTCCCCTGGCCAGTTCCCCCTGTGGCAACTTCTCCTCTAGGGTTACGTCATCCCTGGAATTTTTCACCTCAGAAATTGCCTTATCCACTTTGCCCCCATCCTTACCATCCCAATCCACTCCAAAAATATTTTTTACTTCTGAACTTTTACTTTCTTCCTACAGTTAGTTTGAAATTCCTTTTGCATTTTAAAGATTCTTTCCTCCATTGTAAACATGATGGGAGTTTAAGAAAGCTCCTTTTAGGACAATTATTTGTTTTTCGGCACATCATAGATGTTGAACCAACACTCTCACAGTCACAATGAGGGGAAGGTGCATCATAGATGTTGAACCAACACTCTCACAGTCACAATGAGGGGAAGGTGCATCATAGATGTTGAACCAACACTCTCACAGTCACAATGAGGGGAAGGTGCATCATAGATGTGGAACCAACACTCTCACAGTCACACAGAGGGGAAGGTGCATCATAGATGTTGAACCAACACTCTCACAGTCACACAGAGGGGAAGGTGCATCATAGATGTTGAACCAACACTCTCACAGTCACAATGAGGGGAAGGTGCATCATAGATGTTCACCTTATACATTCATACTTATTCACTCGCACACAGTATTACGACAGAACTAGTAGAATACATCAGTTTTGGAGCAGTTTTATACACCTACATAGCACAGAGAATCTTTTGAACCAACATCCATGAAAACTTTGATCATTATTACATATGGTTGACTTCATAATCTTCAGGTTATGCTAAAAAATGGTACAACTGTTACCCATTTTTAACCTACCCTCGCAATTAAATATATTCAGGTGGAGGGAGAAAGAAAAAACATCTGGGAAGGAAATATCCTGGGGTGAAATGACATCAGGGAGAATTTTCAAGGGGAAGAAACGAAAGGGGGAAAAATGACCAGAAAGAAGTGACGCATCGAGAATGGACCAGACAAGAAATGTCCAAGAACCAGTTAAGACACCCTTAGTGAAGCAAGACGGGGTTCTTGAGGAGTGATAATGCCATTGACCCTGCTGCCGTTGTGTTCTCTGTGCTTGTCTTCAAATCACAGCATGCGAGGCAATTCCTGCAGGCTCCAGTGTCCCTCTCTGTCTGTGAAGGCTTGCTCGGTTCACGTGGAAAAGCTTTGGTGTCAGGGGGATTGGATTGGATGGATGGCGTTTTACGGCCTATCCGCCTTTGTAGGCTATGTAAAGCCAGTAAGCACGAACATCACTAGAACAGTTTAGAGTAAACGCAAATCAAGTCACGGTGTCCCTAGTCATTCGCCTCTTACGAATCGCGTAGGGAGACGCGGTGGGTAAATTCTTCCCCCAAACCCACAGGGAGACGCGGTGGGTAAATTCTTCCCCCAAACCCACAGGGGGAGTGCCAGAGGGAGAATCCACAAGGACTTGCAAACATTATGCAAATTTCTGTTCACATGGCAACTGGGCACCACACTAGTAACTGTGAGAGCAAATAACTAAGGGAAGTCAGTTAGTCGTTCCAGTAGACTGCCATTGAAAGTGGTGGTGACATTGTTTGTGACTTTTATCTTCAAATGCAACCTGTCCATTTGCATGGCAAGACACTTACCAATATCCTTTTCCTGTCCTTGTATGTCAGAAATTTCACTTCAGGATATAGCTTCTTCCTGCAGAAAACAAGCAAACACACACATAAATAAACAAACAAACAGATGAAACAAGCCATAGACATTGTCAATCATTCTCCAGGTATTGATCAGCTGAAAAAAAGTTTGTTTGAGTTAAACAAAGCGTTTGACTGCACTGCTGCTTGGCCATGATGTCTTGTTTGTAAATGTCTACACAAGGTAGAGCAAAGCTTTAAACACACATGTTTAACAGTGGAATCAGCATGATTATGTGCAAGTATCATCTGTCAGCAAAGGTCCCCAAGCTTAGCCTAGTGACTCAGAGCAGTGACCCAATTACAGGCATCGGAAGACAAATGAAACATAATATACACAAATGCTATGCAGCATATGGTCCATCAACATATTCAATGCACGTCATGTGAAACAAATTCTCATGCATATTTCATCCATAATATTCATAATATTTAGGATTCATTTGGAAGCTAGCAAGAAGAAATATGTGATCTGTTTATGCTGGGTTTAGATGCTCAGCAGCTTTCAATAACTAGACAGTTGTTTTGGCACTTCCCCAGATATTGGGGGAGGGGGGTGGGGGGGGGGTGGGGTGGGGGGGTGGAGGTGGGGGTGGGGGTGGGGGTGGGGGGAATGGAAATTATGCACAATCTTACAAATTAGTTCAGGTTTCTGTATTGAAAGTAATGTATTCAGCCGGTGTGTGTGATGAAGGTTGATGCAAGTATATATGTATGTGATCTCTTTAAAATAAAATAAACAAGAAGGGCAAAGCCCATACGACTCACATGCTTGACCTTGACCTTTACATGACCTTGACCTTCAGGTGACCTTCGAGGTCAAGGCCAATCAACTACACCTAGCAATGACACCATACACTAAACTAAGAAATGCTTTACACATTTATTATACCAAAATACATGTGGCCTTGACCCAAGGTCAAGGTCATCCAAGGTCATGCAACACAAAGCTGTTATTTCAAGACATAGGAAGCACAATGGTGCTTATTGGCACTTTCTACCATGAGATATGGTCACTTTTAGTGGTTCACTACCCCATTTTGGTCACATTTCATAAGGGTCAAAGTGACCTTGACCTTGATGATATGTGACCAAATAAGTCTCTTGATGAAAGTATAACATGTGCCCCACATAATTATTAAGTTTGAAACATTTATCTTCCATAGTTCAGGGTCAAGGTCACTTCAAAATATGTATACAATCCAACTTTCAAGAGCTCCTGTGACCTTGACCTTGAATCAAGATATGTCAAACTGGTGTCAAAAGATAGGGCTTACTTTGCCCTATATACCATGTATAGGTGAGGTATCCAATCTCAAAAACTTCAGAGAAAATTGAGAAAATGTGAAAAATGGCTGTTTTTTAGACAACATTTATGGCCCCTGCGACCTTGACCTTGAAGCAAGGTTAAGTCACTATGTGTGTTTTTTGAGGTCTTGTCATCATACACCATCATGCCACATTTGGTGTTGATAGACTTAATAGTCTCTGAGAAAATTCCAACGTTAAAGTTTTCGGACGCCCGGACGCCCGGACGGACGCAACGGGTGAGTACATAGACTCACTTTTGCTTCACGTGTGAGTCAAAAATGAAAATATATATAAAGAAAAGAGTACATGAGAAATAGTATATGCAACTGGCAAGCTGGGGTAAATGCCTGGATTAAAGCAATACTGAATAATGTGTACTTGCACAAAGTATCCCTCCCCAAATCAAAAGACTGTGAATTTCAACACAGAAGGAACAGAGAGAGAAGAACGTTAAAAAAACACACAAGAGACAGCAGTAACAAAAAGGAGAGGATACAAGGATAAACCAGAGGTGACGGAAGAAAGATATGGAGGGGAACAAAAGGAGGGAAAATGAAGAGAATATGTTAGAATAATAATAGGATGAGAAGGAACGGCAGCAGGAGGAGGCAGAGGAGAAGGCAGGGCAGGAAAAACGAGATAACTGAGGATAAGCAAGAGATGCCGGAGAGGTGAGTAAGGCATGCTACAACGAAAGATGGCAGACAGAAAAACCAGAAACAGCTTAAGCAACAAAGCAGCCATTTTGATCAAGATCAACACTCACCCTTGTTCCAGAGCCTTGACTCTTGACTCCAAATTTCTGATGTTGATATTTGCACCATTGGCATCTCGCTCATTCCTGCAAAATCAAAATTTGATGTCTTAATGGGCTATTCTTTGTACCACCAATCAAGAACGAGGACAGCACAAACCTTAGCTCAGACAGGGAAAAAAGCTAGTCAAGGAGCTTCAAAATTAACATTCTGCATTGATCCACCCAAAACTAAATCTGAGACAAACAGTTTTTTACTGGGGTGTTCAATACTATCAAAAACTCCAGTCAAAACCTCTTTCCTGTGACAATCACTGATGCTCTGACCTACATACACCCCACCCACATGTTTTGATGATAGCAGTGGGGTTTTGTTTTCCCCTGGAGTGCAAGCACTGTCTATTTCTCAATACCAGTCTGCTTGTCTACGAAAACTGATGTGAAATGGAAACTGCATGTGATGATGATTATATCACACTAGCTCGATCATCTGCTGGCATAGTGTCTACAGATCGATCGCGTTCGTCTGCTAGCCAGCTAGGTACGTACGGTGAGGTTTGTTTACTTATCTTCTGTGGGTTTTGTGCAGAAAGTATACGTTAAAACAGTCTAATATGACTATTTTCGATTAGTTTTTAATCTAATTAATCTTTTTGCATGCTTTAATGTCATCCTTTTGCCACAATCTAGAGATCATCACATCAGCTTCTATTTTTACCAGTCTACCGGAACTGCCAGAAGTAAAGGGATGAAACTCGGGCTTAATTTCTGTTTCAGAAATGAGAATGTCCTATACTGTATACACATGCTTTTGATCATTCCTCTCTTTCACCTGCAGGATGTGCCCTAGCCTGACTAACTGGTCTGACAACACAGCAAACAGTGGAATTCCATTTCACTGTAATGGGGTGTGACACAGCTTAAACATGGGAATCACCCAGGCATCTTGGGACTCCTACGGGGATGGGCAGCCAGGCATTGCTTCTTTTCAAGAAATGAAACAATTCATTACATCCTGCAAAAGACAGTCTGACAGCCAGGAGTTTTAAGCTACTTGACTTGACTTGACTTGACTTTTACGTTTGAGGCCTTTCGTAAGGTTTGTTCGACGTTCCGTGTGATAAAATAACTTTGCATACTCCTACAATATAGGGAGCCCAAATGCACAGCAACAAAGATCCTGTTTGCCGAAGCTATGTACAGAAAAGGCAGGCTGAATCACATTCCAGTGCATTAGTGAGTGGTTTTAAGGGTTGTCAATCTGTGCAGGCTTTCCAAGACCGCTCAGCATGAAAATCACTTTCGGAGAAAGTCACAATTTCCCTAGTACATCTGCTTCTTATGAAACATGTAGGGAGAAGCTGGGGGTTTATTCTTACCCCCGAACCTACAGAGGTATCATACTCCAGTCTGTTCATGAGAAACTCTCTTTCAATTCTGGATAATAGGAAGGGTTTTCCTCACAGTTTGGTGAAAATTTAAAAGAAATTATTAAGTATATTGTAAGGGTTTAGTGCGAAGCAACTGGGAGAGAGAGAGAGAGAGAGAGAGAGAGAGAGAGAGAGAGAGAGAGAGAGAGAGAGAGAGAGAGAGAGAGAGAGAGAGAGAGAGAGAGAGGTGCTTCAGGCCATATAGATAAGCCACCCACCCCACCCCCTACCTCTTTCTCCCATCCCTCTCCCCACCCCTGGACTATCTGGTTTCTCAATCTCATGCAAGCAGCACACCTGTGCCATTCATCCTCAGACTGAAGCCACCCCACCACTCTAATTGGGCTCCACCCCACTCCAATTTCCCCACCACCCACAGTTGGTTTCTATTACTCCCCACCCCATCCTCATCCATCATCATCTCCTAAGAGCCTGTAAACCAAGTTGACAAGGTAGGGGTCAAGTGTGTAATACAAACATGCTCTACTTGTAACTCTCCAGGAGATTCTATAGAATGTCCCCAGAGATTAAGGTCACCAGCATGCCAAGTTGACTCAACAAATACCCCCTACATCATTCAATGTTACAAGGTGAGATAGGTAACATTTTAAAAAAAATGTCACCTGCATGGTTTCACAATGTTTGTGGAAAGATAATTCTTTTTTATGGTTAGTTTCTGGAATTGGGTTCTACATGTAGATAAAACAGATGATAATAACAACGAAATGACTGTGGAAAACAAACACGAGAGCATGAGAGTTTTGTAATGATTTTCATCACTCTACAACACCAACAATACCCAGGAGAACAGTCTTTCCTTTTCTTACATGTAGAAATGAATGCATGCATGCATACATACATGCATATGTACACATGCAAACACACACAAGCAGATACACACACACACACACCTCAAACACACACACCATAGAAACACACTACAGTGTCAAATTCATACAGATGTAGCAGAGTTCACAAATGACACTGCGAACAGTGTTTATCAACTTTTCCCTCATTCAGAGGCAATCTTGTCACCACATCTGTAAACAACGGAGCATTAGCTCATATATATATACAATGAATAAGTCTGACTATATCTACCTCCTCACTGACAGCAAGTTGTCATACATACCTTGTCCATAGGTTGGAGTAGCTCCCAAATGTCACTGAAAAAGAACAGAATGGGGTCATGATCAGGCCTATCTGCAGCAGTTCTCCTCATCAGATGCAATGAATGAATGAATGAATGAATGAATGAATGAATGAATGAACGAATGAATGAATGGAAAAGTCTAAAACACTGTGAGGTTCTGATGGCCACGTATAATACAAAACAAATACAAAATATTGGAAGATAAAACAGCGCGAATTTTCGGCTAAAAAGCCTTCATCAGGCGCACAAATAAAACTTACACTAGTTACAGGAGGGCGGACAAAAGTGACACTTTTGACACTTGAATGAATGGAGTTTTATGGCCTATCAGCCTTTGTAGGTTAAATAAGGCCATTGGAATAAGTCTGAGCAAGTCTTGACTTCCCTATTATTCACCCTTGATGAATCCTGTAGGGAGAGAGACAAGCTGGCTCCACTCTTAACCTCTGCCATTGGGGAGATTATCAGATGCAACAGAACAACAATGGATCAACTCGGATTGTTCTCTTTTCTTTTTTCATGCAAATAAATGTCTGAGAAATGCTGCATGATACTGATATATGCACATAACAGTTGGACCAGATACTACAGTGGGAGAAAGTACACACACATCCCTTACACGTAGTCCACATTCTTTGGTCCACACTGCTTTTCCAGTACATCCGTTCATCAATTGAGTGAGTATCAAAACCATGATAACTATTGGTTGAATCATGGCCAACACAGAGCATGGATAGGATTTTGTACAGATCATGTTCAACGCAGAACTTGGATAAGATTTCCTAACAGCAAAAATATCAAAGTTTAAGAGACCCAGTCGGTCTATTCTTACCCCCAACTCACAAGGGGGGTTCACAACCAGGACACAGCAAAGCCAGGCACAATGGAATTCAAAACTGCTCCTGTGAATGTTTTGTTCCTTGTGGTATTGATGGGAGAGGCCACTAGTGAGGCCACCATGTGTTGCATGATGTCAGCCTCTACTATAGGTTCACTGCACTCCACCAAGGACACAAGCTTCATGGCAAGGAAGGGTGGCACAACACTTCTAGTAATTGTGGCCTATTTGCACGCTTGAAATGATCCTGTGTGAGTCAGAAAGACTACTGATGATGATAATGATTAGGCCATACAAAAAATAGAAGTGGTTATAGTAGCATCCTTGTGGATCTGGTGCAACAGCCAGTGCCCTCGGGGGGCCTCAGAGTTCTGCCCCAAACCGATACCCCCGGTGGCATTTGCTCCTTGGGGCTGCCCATGTCTGAGCTACTGGAGCAGGCCCCAAAACATGGGTTCTAGCTGAGGTGGGGGGTATTGTGCAGTGGCTGCTGTATGTGTGTTTTGTTCAGAAACCCAACCAACCCTATTTTTTCTGTCGACCCTCAACTTACTTTCAGATTGAGCAAAAAGAAAGAAGTAAAAAAAAAAGGGAAGAAATTGATGGTAATCAAGTGTTTGTGTGCTGTCCTATCTTCCCTGCCATATCATCACTCAGGAATCCACTATTTAAGTATTTTAAAAATTCTTTTTTTTCCCCAGAAAAAGAGAAATTGTGATATATAATTAATTAGGCCTCTTCTAATTTTAAAAAAGTTCAAGTAAACAGACCAACCCTTTTTTGTTGCTGCCATGTTAACGGCTTTGCATAACATCACACAACCAAGGGCCTAAGGGAAAATGTTTACATTTTTTTAAAGTTTATATTGAAGTGCAAAAATAGTGGAAACATTTTTCCATTTTTTCATTTAGTTCCTCCAGTCTCCAGCGAGAGATCTATGTGTCAAGTCATCAGCCATCAAAATTCCAAGGAGCAATTTACTACAATAAAGATAAACTTAGTATGTCCTAGACCATCGAAGGCTGAAACACCTGAGCACTTCTGAAACCTTGCATTGATTTTGTCCCTTTCATCAGTTTCAACTGACCTGCAGTCTTCCCATGTAAATAGAAATATAAGGCCCAGTCCACCCCCACCCCTACCCCCACCAAACGTAGTTGTGGTTAAGGTAACATTTGAAAAAAAAGTAAGTAGGTCTGCCAGACTGCCCAGAGCAAAAAAAAAAAACAGATAAAAAAGAAAAGCCAGACTGAACATGAACCAAACTTTCTTTCATTTAAAACAAAACACTGTCAAACTTTGAAGATGGATTCCCTGAGTGCTCATAGTGTAGGAAAGATGAAACAGCATGCAGTTCATTGTTTATCATCAATTCCTTTTGTCTTCCTTTTTTGGGAGGCATTATCAAGATTAAAAAAGGGTCGGCAGAAAAAAAGGGGTCAGTCTGTTTACCCTAACCACATTTTTTGTATTAAACTTAACTGCCAGTAAAAGTATTCTGCCTATCAGATGTCTCCAGCCCCGTGTTGCAATCCACCTCACTAACAAGAAGGGCAAAGCCCATACGACTCACATGCTTGACCTTGACCTTTACATGACCTTGACATTTACATGACCTTTACATGACCTTGACCTTCAGGTGTCCTTCAAGGTCAAGGTCAAACAACTAAACCTAGCAATGACATCATACACTGCTTTACACATTTTTCCTACCAAAATACATGTGACCTTGACCCAAGGTCAAGGTCATCCAAGGTCATGCAACACAAAGCTGTTAATTCAAGACATAGGAAGCACAATGGTGCTTATTGGCACTTTCTACCATGAGATATGGTCACTTTTAGTGGTTCACTACCCCATTTTGGTCACATTTCATAAGGGTCAAAGTGACCTTGACCTTGATGATATGTGACCAAATGTGTCTCATGATGAAAGTATAACATGTGTACTACAATGTTATGAAGTTTGGAAGAGTTATCTTCCATAGTTCAGGGTCAAGGTCACTTCAAAATATGTATACAATCCAACTTTAAAGAGCTCCTGTGACCTTGACCTTGAAGCAAGGTCAATCAAACTGGTATCAAAAGATAGGGATTACTTTGCCCTATACACCATATATAGGTCAGGTATCCAATCTCAAAAACTTCAGAGAAAATTGGGAAAATGTGAAAAATGGCTGTTTTTTAGACAACATTTATGCCCCCTGTGACCTTGACCTTGAAGCAAGATCAAGTCACTATGTATGTTTTTTGAGGCCTTGTCATCATACACCATCATGCCAAATTGGGTGTTGATAGACTTAATAGTCTCCGAGAAAAATCCAACGTTAAAGTTTTTCACGGACGCCCGGACGCCCGGACGCCCGGACGCCCGGACGGACGACACGGGTGAGTACATAGACTCACTTTTGCTTCGCATGTGAGTCAAAAAATCCTGACAACAGCACAGCTGGAGAACCTTAACCTGCATACACCTGTGAAAGATGCTTCTAGTTTTACCATAGAAATCTCATTGTAAAGTACTGTTTCATGCATATTGCATGAAATGGTTGATATTGGGAAGATTTCATTATCACAAAATGTCACGTACAGAATGGGAACAGCTTCGACAGGGGCAGAGTGACTCCAGACCGGTTGTGGCCAAAAAAAACAACAGTTAAGACTGGACCCTAGTAACTGGAGACCCAGGATAAGAAAGCTTTGGTGAGGAAAAGACAAGTTGTGGTGGTTTATGTCTCCTCAGCCACTAACACTGGCCCTTTGCAATGAGATCATCCAGACAACATTCATAAAATTCTGTCAAACAACATGCTGTTATTAAACCTGTTTATCTTAAACCCTCAAAACAACTGCTCATCACTTTATTATGTACATTCTAATTTCTACAGTAAGAATTATTTCTTACAAATTTTTATTTAATTATATAGGAGGGAAAATTCATCTCTTAATAAGTGTTTATAATTAATAAACCAAAGTGGCAGGTACATGTCAGAGACTACAAAGCTAGCACACCTAGTCTCCCTCCAAATTTCATTGTAGAAACCCGTGTTCCTCCCTCATGCTGACATCATGGTGCTGTGCCTTCAATGAAACTGTAACCTGAGTATTTATACTCCTGTGAATGCTCTTGTGAATGCTCCTGTGAATACTCCTGCTCCTGTGAGTGCTGGGCTGTCTGAAGCCACTAGTTCAATGTGGGCTGATACTTTGATAAAGAGCACAGCCTGTGCACAAAGAAATTTTATTTGTGTCATGATCAATGACTAGAGAAGAACAGAACACACCCATCTGCCAAAAGTGCTAGATCTATGAAGGTAATGGCGGGCAATTTCATCTGTCCCTTTGCTACAGGCACAGAATCTAAAAAAAGATCCATTTAAGTTTTCTCCTCATGAATGCTCTATAGAATTTTTGGCACGGCTTGCTCCCATTTCCTGCTCATTGTCTTGAAAAAGTGTGCGCCTTTCAATCCAAAGCCTGCTACACTTTTCTGGCATTCACAACCCAAAGCTTGTAGTTTTGTAGATGTTTACGGAATGCCACTCAGTGCAATGTCATTTGCTCTACATTTTCACCAGTATGAACACCGGAGTGCAACCGAACTCTACTTGCTCTATATCGACTACAATTAATGCCTGAAAACATTCAATATTCAGGAACCACATCCAGTAAACCTGTATGACAATACAAAATGCGATGAGTTTTAGGGCAGGGAGCAATCACACAGAGCGTAAGTGCAATTTGGCTAACCATTATCGTGTAGCAGCATGCATTTGATATAGCAGTGAGCCCGATTCTCTGCCTCTTGTGTAGGACAGAATAGCTAGTGGCCATTGCTGTCATTCAGATGAATCCTGGGGCCAGTTGCTTGTGCTAGGAACCTTTCAAGATCATGTGAGGAATACACCGATGTCAACTGTAAGTGTCTAAATGATGAAAGCAGATGTAAAGGCAGTCAAATGTTTGACACATGTTGCCACGGGCCTATTGTTTGCCAACTAGGTAGGCTAGGCAACATGCTCTGGCTGGGGGTGAATCACTGGCTGACAGAGGGCTCATCACTGAGCTGCTCCCACCCAAATTATCATTCCTATCCCACTCCCACATGCTGCACTTCTTTTGCAGTTAGTACTGCAGAGAGGGGTAACTAAAGAAGGGATATGTGTCTATTTAAATGACAACATGTAAAAGAACATGGAATATATTTTGATTAGGTCACCCCCAAAAAGTATATGGTTCTGGGTAACTTGACCAACTCTATTTTTTTCTGCCAACCCTAAACTTTTTTCGATTACAAAAAAATAAAGAAAGAAAGAAAGAAAAAAAGACAGAAAGAAAGACAGAAAGAAAGACAGAAAGAAACTGATGATAAACAATGCATCTTGTGCCATCCCATCTTCCCTGCCTCAAGGGCACTCCGGGAATCCAAACAAGTATTTTCAGGACAACAAATTTGATTTATTTTCAATCCTCTTCTACATAAATTATTTTTAAACTCAATTTTACTTTTTAGGCTGACTTACCAACCAACCTCCACATCCACCCTTTTTTCCCCATGTCAGTCTTAACCACAATTATCTTTCTTTTCTTTCTTTTTTTACCCCCTAATGATTTGCCAGATGCAAATTGACAAGTTTCCATCCTCCTCCTCTGCATAAACAATATCCACAAAGAATGATAAATAAGAATCTCTATTCCATGAAATGTACTTTTTTTTCTTCTCAAAACAGCACACAACTACACAATTTCATGCAAACATCTTCTGTCACTTTGAAAATTCATTCAAAACATCTTCTCAGAGGGATGATAATTATCATTCAGATTCAGCAAATCATGGATGGATTTTGAAATACACATCTGTCTATGCTACATGGTGTATGTATATATGTATGTATGTATTTTGTATGTATGTATGTATGTATGCATGCATGTATGTATGTATGTATGTATGTATGTATGTATGTATGTATGTATGTATGTATGTATGTATGTATGTATGTATGTATGTATGTATGTATGTATGTATGTATGTATGTATGTATGTATGTATGTATGTATGTATGAATGTATGTATGTATGTATGTGAAAAGGAACAGTAACCAGTCAGAGTGGGTGGGTGAGTGAATGAGTGAGTGAGTAAGAATGGAATTACATCTCCACGTCATTGCTAAACAGTATACTGCATGTCAAATAATATTGTTGTTTGCTATACATTTCTTAATTGTCAAGAAGTCGCCGTTTGCAATCTTGTTCCCCGGCCTCATTGGCTGTATGAGTTGCAATATATGTTCATCATGTACAATGAATGTACCCCCTAAAAATAAAATGAATAAAGTCATTTTGATATGTGTTAATGTTATGTATGTATGATGACATATGTGAATTATAATTGCTGATGACATCTAATCAAAATAAAATGACAGATATGTGAATTATCATGGTTGATGACAAATATGCAAGTAATAAAGTCTGGTTTCAAAAAATGACGAAAAGTGGTGAGACTACTTATAAATAACAATGATGAAAAATAAGGAAATATAATGTTAAAAATTCATTTGGTGATGGATATGACCCAACAAATCGAGAATAGTGGTGCTGGCGATGTTGTTGTCTTCCTTCCACTGCCACTGCCCTGCTGCTTCATTACATTGGTGATGATGACACTGGTGCATGTGCTGTAAAGTGTACAAGTACTGATGCTATTCCCACCCATGAGGTTATGAAATCAAAACCTTCTTGCTTATCCATGTGTGCAGTATTGCTCATTGTCTTCATGAATAAAGTCTTTTTGATATGTATACATGTATGTATGTATGTGTGTAAGGCAACATAGCCATTACATTTCTTTACACGGGCTCCAAACTTATCATCAGCTGCTTTCCTTTCTAGACTTTATCTCATGCAAGGAAGCAAAAAGACCATAGTTGATGCCTATTGGTTGGCTGGTTTCAAAAGCATGAAACTTTGCCAGCACTTGTTCATACTAGATGAAAGTACACAGCATAAGTCACAATATTTCTACTATACGAAAAAATAAAGCTATTGAGATTTAACATACAGAGCTGACAGAGCTTGTTAAACATTTCTCTGACAAGTCTCTTGCTTGGATGTGTAAAAATGTGCTTCAGCGTAACTAAAAAGTAAAAAAAGGTCTTCATATTTGAACAGCAGGTTACACAAGCCTTAAACAAACAGCAGTGATGCTAAAAACTCAACTTATCACGGGTACAACTGAGGGCCAGGATGACACTGACAAGATTAGAAAGACTACAAATGGGGTTAGATAACAGGCATGGCCGTCTTTGTAGCAGGAAGTGCACAAGAACCCAAACTGTGGTTAAATGTGCACAGAAAACTGTTTCAAAGGGTGTGTGTGTGTGTGTGTGTGTGTGTGTGTGTGTGTGTGTGTGTGTGTGTGTGTGTGTGTGTGTGTGTGTGTGTGTGTGTGTGCATGTGTGTGTGTGCATGTGTGTGTGTTTGTGTATGGAAGGGAGGGGAGAGAGAGACACAGACAGACAGACAGACACACAGACAGACAGACAGACAGACAGACAGGCAGACAGACAGGTCACATACAGCAGGCAGGCAGGCAGACAGACAGGCAGACAGACAGACACACAGACACACAGACAGACAGACAGAATAAAAAAGAGTGACAGAGAACGACTTCATAAAAAAGACTGGGTATTAATTAGCGGACTGGTTTAACCCTTCCTTTATGAGTAAAGAGTAATATGGTCAAAAGTACGGAGGTGAGCAGAGAGCTGTTACATGAGTTTTTAAAAGTAAACTTTATGAAAACTTAATAGTTTTGCATGAATATGGTAGGATTTGTCATGAGAATCAACTACACAACACATAAATTTAAGGTGATGCTTTGTTTGGTTGCATTTTTGAAAAAAGATTTTAAGTCTGTTCACAACATTAACACCGTCACACATTTCAAACACACACTGTATAAACTTTAAAAAGTGGAAATCTTTATTATTATGTACATCTTGAGAACTCACCACATGAGTCAAAACTGTCATACACATTACAAATTTGAACTGAAAACTAGTAAACAAAGACTTTAGAAAAGATAATAACGAGTCTGTTCACAACATAACGCCACAACACAATTCCTCATTGAAAGTCATGCTTTAAGCATTAAATATGTCAATTTTAGTATTAAACAGTTTTTAGATGTATTCTAAATGTAACAAACACATATTTAAAGAAAAGCAATTGCATTGGGAATGTATAAATCATTAGATACATACTTCAGTCTTTTGACCATTTTAAATGGTTACATTTTTTCCATTTAAGCACATCTGTTGGACCAATGTACTTATTCTCACAGTCCAAGTTTAGCAATGGACATCAGAAAACTTAAAAGTGAAGTCAGAAAATAAAAATAATTGAATATACTTTTTGTAAACCCCAAAAATTGAATTCTGATCAATGTCTGTTCACAACATTACACCGTTACAAACTTTTTTTAAATAAAAAGTGACAAATTTTAAATTCTGAATCAGGAACAATGTTTCAGAAGGTGCATAAGGAAGACAGCTACATTTTGCACTCCTTCCCATGCACACCATTCTCTTATTACGTGCAGTAAAAAAAAAAGTGCGTGTTTGTTCATAACATAACACCATTTTGTTCACAACATAACACAAAACCAATTTTTAAAAGTGTGATGAAACAGTTCCTGATCACCAAAACATTCAATTTAACAAAACTGAATATTCTGTCAACATTGATGTATTCATTAAAACTTAAAATAGCCATTGAACATTTGTTGCTCTTGTAATGCACTTTAATGGTGTAATGTTATGAACTGGATGGTGTATTGTTATGAACTACATGAAAGATCTAGAAAAACAAAATTTTAGTTTGATTCTTGTACAAGAATGTTTATAGTAATAATACATGTAGAATGAAATGGTGGTTTGGTTTAATTATTGTTTGGCCTTCTGTATATAGCTAGATAAGTTTGTTTGCAACATTACACACACAGGTGTGTGCGTAATGTTGTGAACAGAGTGTGTTTTTCTAAAAATGTGCCTGAATGGAATCTTGAGAGTGTGTCTGTGTTCAACAATGTAGAACTTAACCAGAAGGTTTTAATTCTTTATCCCCACCAAGTTTTAAAGTTGATTTTTGTGGTTTTTGGATGTTCACAACAGTAACACCATTCTTAATTCCACTTGCCATTGTTTTCCTCACTAAAAGTACATGCAGAGTGTGATTTCAGTCCTGACAAAAAGACCACAGCAAAGCTGAATAATCAATAGTCCTATTTACCAACAACTTGATAACATAATAATGCACACACCATCTGATTTTAGCTGTTTTCCCTCAAAATTGAGCACTTTGGTCTGTACACAACTAATTAGGCCCAGGACTTGTTTTCATTTTATTCATAAAATATATCAAATATCTAGATTTTTGCAACACACAATTATTTTGCAGTTACACAATTGCAGGAAAATCCACTTCATGTAAAAAAAAAAAACAACATGTTTGATTTATTTGAAGATAAAGTTGCAAAATCTTAACGCAATTTTTGTCTTGGTCGTTAAAATGTTGTTTTATCAAGTCAAAACAAAAGTTTTCTGATTGTTTTAAAACTTAACCATGAAATACAACCATTGTAGCATGTAGTGACACTGATTGCATGGGGCAAGACAGAATCTTTGTGTGGAATTTTAACCTTTGAAGACGATGGTGCTAGTGTTACACAAATGTTGTGAACAGACTTTATACATCAAAATTATTATTTTGGATTAAAAATTTTATTTCTCAGCAAGTCTGTTGAAAAGAAGGTCTCCCAAAAACAACTTTGGCAGAAAATAATTATTAGGATTTACTTTTTGTGTGTGTAAAAAAGAGCTTGAAAATGAGCCTTTTGGAATGTGTAACACTTTCCCAAAACTCAATATTCCTAACACAAATGCAAATAACTCAACAACTATCAATTTTTGTGAGAAAAAAATTATTTGCTAGCAACATTGTTCAATACTGAATAAGTCACAGCAAGTTTGAAGTCAGCATGTGTTGAAGTTTGAGTTTGTGAGGCAAAGTTTCACTGATGGGTATTGAAATTGACCCTCTGCTCACCTCTGTATTTTTGACCATATGTGATAAAGTTGCAAATTTCACAGCTAGTGCATTAGTAACAGGCTCCATCTGTACAGTGTTTCACAGAGACTTTACTCAGGGCAGCCAAATCTGCTCTAGGTCTAAGGCTTTCTTGCAGGTGCAACTGGGGCAGTTGAATCAAGCAGGAAGGAGTGAACACATTGGTGGCAGTGGACCCACATTTCCCCAGAGGTCATGAAGAAAGGTCTCAGCATTGAAATCCACCACCACCACCACCACCCTCTATCTCCCCCCCCCCCCCCCCCCCCCCCCAAAAAAAAAAAAAAGAAAAAAAAGAAAAAAGAAGCCATTTTCATCCATTTGAAGAGTGGAGGCTTCACAATGTTCTCCATAACTCCAATAAAGTGGCTTGACTGCACATGCATTAGAGTCAGGGACTGACTTGGGATAGATCAGGTCACAACATTTGAAGTGGAAGTGTTTCATCCACTGGTGCACTGCATCAAAGACTTGCTGGTTTTTAGTACTTTTACAGCACTATGGGTTTTTGACTTGATATGATTTACACAACTTTTGAAGAGACTGTAGAATCTGGGCTGCCTGATTAGTGCACTCTGAAAATGGTGTGTCAAGATGCATGTGTAAACACAAAGCAGCATAATTTTATCAAGAAATAGTTACACACAGTTGCCTAAAAATGTTTCAGTCTGATTTTTACCTAAATTTAGGACCATTTTGACACCAATTATACTCTTGCATAGGCAGGTCAGGCAGCCAATCAAATTCTGCTGAATGCTTCGATTTGAAAGCTCTACCCAATTTTTAACACTTCTCAAAATGATTTCAAAGTTGACACCATTAAATCAACCCATGATTCCTTGATAATGGCAATTACACATGCTGCACTGAATAGAAGGGGAAATCCAGTATGTGAAACAAAGAGATACTACCAATGATTCGCTCTGTTGGAAGTAGAGTGAAAATCCCAGCTTAGTTCAGTATGAGAGAGATCAGCGTTAGCATACATGTGAGAATAAGGACTACTCCAAGAAACATAGCGAGAGAGGAGAGGAGAGCAGAGGAGAGAAGAGGAGAGGTGGGTGGGGGTGGGGTGGGTGGGGGTGGGGTGGGTGGGGGTGGGGGTATGAGATTATTGGTAAAATTCAAAAGCAGAATCAGCTGGAGTGAGGAAATGGGAAACGTCAAAGATGTTGATTTATCCCTTCAAGACTAAAAGACCTCGGACTGTTGTGTGATTTATAACAGAGATGGTGATGAAGGCCACTTGTGTATACATATGACAGTCAAGAGGTGATGTAAAATTGAAGCATATCTAGTTTTGTACTGTTTCGGTGAAGATCACAATACCCTTCACAGCAACTGCAAAACTACAAGTAATTCAACTGCCTTTCAACCCCAGGATACCAAAGTATGCACAGCAAACTGGTTACTTAATTCTTCCTACAGTTGCCTGCAAAACTCTCTTGCCATTGGCAATTGGACAAATGCAATTCTGAAGCCTTAAAATATTGATTCATAACCAATCCCTGATAATTCCTTCTGAATGTTCGTGCCATAGCCTAGATTGTTAAAACATACCACATGACTAGTTTCCTCTTTGACAACATATGCATCAAGATGATGATGAAGTCGATGATGATGATGATGATGATGATACAGTGATGGTGGTAGTGGTAGTAGTAGTGCCAGTAGTACAGGGTCATGGTGGTGCGATGACAACTTTGACAACGACGCGGGTAAACAATGTGAAGCTAATGCTATTATCCTGTTCCGACCATTGCAATGATCTGAGTAATGACATCAGTCTCTGCGACAATGATGTACTGCACTTAGTTAACAGAAATTATAATTTTCCAAACAGTACGCATTTTTATTTTTAGTGACGATAACTCGAAAATTTAACGGGACCTGCAACTAACAACTGTATGTAATCGTAATGATCATCAACAATAGCGCAGTTGAATCGGGCCGAGTAATAATGAATGCTGTAAAGGACCCCAGCAGTGTAACTATACTGGGTTACACACGTGAGGTTGAAAACGGGAGACTCCCTACGCTACACTTCACTGGATAGGACTTCTCGTTGTCCTGCAACGCTAAGAGCTCGCGCAGCGATCGCTCACATTTATCACGCAAATCACGGTGATCTACTTACGTGCTACGAGAATCAGCACAAAAAAGGCAAGCATCAGGGTCTTCATTTTTCGTACAGGTATGAAGCGCCTAAACTGAGTTAACATTTCAGACTGGCGGTGCAGTCTCTCATCTCGCAGCATGTGTATAACCGTTTCGCTCTGCCAAGCCACAACACGACCATCTGATAGGTGCACTTCCGGTTCACAAGGCTCGCACTGTGTAAAAATTTCAACCAATCACAGACGTCTTTCGAGTCGCCCGCTGGACAACCGTTTGAGCGCCAGATTCGTCTTGCTGACTTTACTTGTGTTCGATCCACCGTAAGTACAATGAAGAAAATGCAATGGCGTTGTAAATCACTATATCCTTATTGTTGTGCAGTCTTTGTATCGAATTCATAACTTACGATGACCACAAATATTTCATCGACGTCAATTCGAGAATGCATTCACCGTCTGCTTCAGACTGTTTTTGAATGTTGGCCCCTCCCGAAGCTTGTTCAGTTGTTGAATCGTTTTTTGATTTATTAATTCTTGTTCAATCATCAAAGTGGACAATCTGCATTAACGAGATCAATTGCGTTCTTCTGGGCAATAATGGACATACTTGAGTAAATCCCTGTAGCGGCGGCTGTACTGGCCGTAGAGTGAAGAAGGTTCCTATGCGGCTAGGGACACTCGGGCCTCGGCTTCATCCCGACAGTCACAGTGACAATGACGGTGAATGAGTGATTGCGCTCCGAGCACTTGTTGGTGTTTTTCACACAATGTTGCCACGGATTTCTCAGAGGAGATCTGATAATGCTTGTAAGTTGTATGTGACTGCTGAGTCGCAATCCTGGACAGGATACAGGACTGCATGATCCAGGAGGTCTCGAAATAGCGATCCAAACCTCTTTACCAGAGTCCAGACCATGTTGACATGATCGTAATAAGCGCTCAGTCACTCCCCAGAGGAAGGAACGTAATATTGAGCTCTAGTGTGTATGCAGTTTTCTGTGTAATGAACGTCCATAAATCTTATCTCAAAGGAATGCGCCATGTCACATTGACAATCGATAAATGAAGAGCAATGACAGTGTATTTTCTTGCACCGTCGCAAAAAAGATAAAGATATGGAGAAAATGTTCCAGGTTAGAGCGATTTTCTGATTGTTAAAGTGATTAAGGCACATTCCTTTAAGATAATCAAAGGTGTCCCCATGCAGAAAATTCCTAATACACAGGCGCTCTTCATGTCACGTTCTCCTGTAAGCAATGTCAACACTGTCTGGATACAGTGGATGGTATCGATCAATTTTGGAAGGACGAAATCCTTAATGTTTTCTCTAGGGTTTTGGCTCAGCAGTCACATGAAAATTTGAATGTGGTGGAATCTACAAAACCCATGCCGAGCTTATGTGATTGTGAGACTGAGATAGGCTGTAAAGCTTGTGCAGATGACTCTTTATACATGTGCAGGATGCATTGTATGATCGAGGTGGTGCATTTTACAAAGAAAAGATGATGATATATGATATTAGCTTTAAAAATAAAAGGTATGGTAACATGCCACCCCCAACACACACACACACACACACACACACACACACACACCAAAAAAGAAGGAAAAAAATATTTAGTAGGTAGGCCTGACTTTCTTTTATTTTTTATAAACATTTTTTATATGATTTTTTAAACTTGAAGGCCCAATTGAGACAGCACATATACATGTATGTATGTGCATGCATTTTAAGAAATTTCATGTATACAGTAGATCCATCTTAATTTAAATTTTCTCATTTGCTGAAAATTCCATAATTTTACATAACCCTTTACCTCCCAACATAAGGGAGTTAATTCTTCACAATGTCAAGGAACTTCAAGCTGACATCAAAGACAGGAATGTAGGGCAGCAGTGGGCCTTGCAGAGGTTAAAAGGTTTAATAGTGCTCATACTATAGGGAAGATGGGAAAACACAGTTTGTTGTTTACCTTTGTTTGAGTCCCTTCTTATTTTCTTCATATTTACCTCAATGCACCCACACCCATCCCCCAATCAAAAACAGTATAGGGTCAGCAGGACAATATAGTCAGTTGGGGTTACAGTTACTACAACTTTTTAACTTTCTTGTTTATTTGCCTTCAGACAAGACTTGTTCAAATTGGCCTGCAGACTTCTCCCCATATTTGACAGAACGTGGTACCAGCATCTGGCCATTTGCACGCTGTCTACTAACTATTACTTATTAGCATTGTCCTTGAGGTATTCACACTGGCAGGTCACTTAAGTATTCTGAATTATTTTTGCTTTTAGACTATAACACACACACACACACACACACACACACTCACACACACACACACTCACACACACACACTCACACACACACACACACACACACACACACACACACACACACACACACACACACACACACACTCACACACACACACACACACACACACTCACACACACACACACACACACACACACACTCACACACACACACACACTCACACACACACACTCACACACACACACACACACACACACACACACACACACACACACACACACACACTCACACACACACACACACACACACACACACACACACACACACACACACACACACACTCACACACACACACTCACTCACACACACACACACACACACACACACCAGTGGGTTGGGAGGTTAAAAGAATAGATCCATTGTGTCTCTCTACATGATTTGTAAGAGGTGAATAAATAGGGACATTGTAACTTGAATTGCGCAAGCTTACTTGGAACTAGTGATGTTCATGCCTAATGGCCTTACATAGCCTACAAAGGCTCATAGGCTGTAAAACTCCATTTATCCATCCATCCATCCATTTATCCATCTATCCATCCATCATCCATGCATCCATCCATCCATCCATCCATCCTTTAGATCATAACTTTGTCTGGCAGAGTTCATTATGTTCCAATTCCCACTGCCACTCGACTGTTGCAGTGGAAGGAAGAGGCCATGGCGGAGGACGAGCAGGCCATGGAGGTGGACCAGCAGCAGGAGTCAATGGTCACCAACGTGTCCCGGGGATTCAGTCGGGAAGGTGAGCTTGTCAGCTTGTCTGTTTCCAGTGCGTCCACATTGATAACTTTACCATGTCACATCTTGGCTGAAGGTAAAAGAGGATAGACTTCCTATGACAGGCCACACTAGTGCCCAGGCTCATATGAAAAAAGGGTTGCAGGAAAGATAGTGAAGAGAGAGGACCAAGCAAGCTGATGGGCCACGGCATCTGATAGGTGTAAATAAATTATTTTTGTTGGAATTTACATCTATTGGAGATTTTTCTGGTAAAAGATGGGCACTATAACTTTATAAGGCAGAGAAGAAAGTTGTGGTTAAGGTAACATGGTTCCAAAAATAAAGTGGGTAAGTTGGTCTTTTTTTCTTTCTTTCTTTTTTTTTTTTTAAAGAAGAGGCCAGATTGAACAATAAATGAAAATTTATTCCCTGCTGAAAATGCCGTTTTCTTCTTAAATAGTGACTTCCCTGAGTGCGGATAGGGCAGGGAAGATTGGACAGCACACAGTCTGTTGTTTACCATCAATTTCTTCACTTTTAAATGCGATTGAAAAATGTTTAGGGTCAGTGGGGGGAAATATGGTCGATTGGGTTACTGTAACCACAATTTTTGACTCACATGCGAAGCAAAAGTGAGTTTATGTACTCACCCGTACACCCAATTTGGCATGATTGTGTATGATGACAAGGCGTCAAAAAACATACATAGTGACTTGACCTTGCTTTAAGGTCAAGGTTGCAGGGGCCATAAATGTTGTCTTAAAAACAGCCATTTTTCACATTTTCCCAATTTTCTCAGAAGTTTTTTAGATTGGATACCTGACCTATATATGGTGTATAGGGCAAAGTAATCCCTATCTTTTGATATCAGTTTGATTGACCTGGCGTCAAGGTCACAGGAGCTCTTTAAAGTTGATTGTATACATATTTTGAAGTGACCTTGACCCTGAACTATGGAAGATAACTCTTCCAAACTTCAGAGGCTTGTTCAGAAGAACTCAGCGCTGCATGAGCGCTTACTTTAATGTTGGCAATTGAGCGCTTCATGCCTCACCTGAACGCCCCAGATTTTGTGCAGCGCTTCACTTGTTAAAGGGGAGGTAAATCTTCTGCGCCCCATGTTGTGTTGATAGACGCGAAGAAAGTATTTTCTTTGCCACAGACATCGTTTATGCACGTTTACATGTATTCTGCATGAATAAAGTCCACTACGGTGTCATCCTTACTTGCCATTACTCGCGCATACAGGGCGCTTGGGGCAAATAAAGCCCATTCCAGTCCCAAAATGATGTTTCTGAGGGTTATTGTACGCGTCGACGGCCAGTGCGGGATCGAAGACGCCATTTTGAATTGATGCGAAATCATCCTGCTGCACGTCAGATTGGTGATTCACAGCGCTGAGTGAGCGCTGAGTGAAGCACGCCCCAAATTGCCGTTTAGGAGTGAATCACATTAAGCGCTGAGTAAGCGCTTTGAAGCACTGCGCCTTCTGAACTCCCCTCATAACATTGCAGTGCACATGTTATACTTTCACACTAGGTCAAATGTGATTATATATCATCAAGGTCAAGGTCGTTGTGACCCATTTGAAAACAGTGAAAAGTTTGAAATGGAAACAGTGAAATTGATAGCTAGTTCACATATTTTTATCAGAAAACAACTGTTTATGAAATTATTTTATTGGAAGTGATAATTCATTTCAGTATTTTGTCACTACCGCCCGCTCTGTCGCTGAGTTGAGTTGAGTTGCACAATCTCTGTACATAGTTCACAACACAACCTCTGTACATAGTTCACAACACAACCTCTGTACATAGTTCACAACACAACCTCTCAGCATGTGTCGTGTGGGCTTTGCCCTTCTTGTTTTTTTCTGCCTAATGAGTAATGTAGCAACTTGTCACATATTCGGAGGGGAAACTCCTCCACATTTTATTTCCTGATCATTGGGCCATTGATTATTCCTTTCTTGGTCTGTGGGCTGGGATCAGAGTAGACCCACAATGTCTCCCTAAGCGTTTTGTAAGACTAAGAGGCTGGCAAGTAACAAGGGAAATATAGGGGCCTGACTTGCTCTTATTTTACCATCTGTGATTTGTCATGATCAATGTGCAAACTGTACATAGTGTTTGTTACTTTGTACATCTGTGAAAAGAGTAGAAATCATGAAATGTAACTCAAGGACACTTCTGTTTTTGCAAGAAAGTACAGAAAGTGTGTGCAATAATGAAAACAATAAATCTGTAGAGAAAATGCTTTAAATCAAACCAGTTTGCTGACATTGGTAACTTTTTAGGCAAACCATTGAGTTTACGTCACGATATCTCATCTGAAATGGTAGGTTAGGCACACACACACATACACAAAAGAGAAAATAAATGCTGTTACAGTAACGTAGCAAAAACACAAAAATGAAAAAGGGTCAGAGGGTTGGCCTTTTATCATCATCATCATCATCATCATCATCATCATCATCATTATCATCATCATCATCATTATCATCATCATCATTCCAACATCATATATAAGAAGCCTAGTTTAACATAAATCAAAATTTCTGTTTGACTGAAAATGCTTTAAAATTTATGTGTATCTAAATAGTGGTTTCCCCGAGTGCTCATGAGGCAGGGAAGATGGGACAGCATGCAGTTTGTTATTTACAGTCAATGTATTTTGTTTTGTTTTGTTTTGTTTTCCCCACATTTGGGGGGAAGAAGATTGGGGTCAGCAGAAAAAATATAGGGTTGGTCGGGTTACCAAAACCACAACTCTTTTTTCTCTCTCCCTTATTTTATCACTGGATTTGTCATACTGGGACAAAGTCAACTTTTGTATATGAGCAATTCTAAAAAGGTGGCATGATAAGTGAGACATTAGACCTAATTAGTAAAAATCATCAGATTTGACTGAAATCAGCATATAATGTTAGAACAAACTGTATTTTATCATAAATTATGAATAAAAAGATAGTTTGCTATTTTGTGTGTGTGTATGTGAGCGTTAAAGTGGAAAAAGGTGAATGTTGACTAGTCACCTATGTCATAAAAAACCCACAAATATCTGTTATTACCAAAAATGTCACACTAACTATTCTTACTATATTAGATGTCATTCCTAATGCAATAACATCCTGTAAAACAATTATATTAAAAAAACAATTGAATTTGGTAATTATAAAGCATTTTTAATGTCATCGGTGACTAGTCAACATATCTGTTTGTACACTTTCTCAGTAATTACAAAAAACAAGCAATACAGACACCAACTACTGTTTGTGTACTAAAAATGACAACATTTATTCACTGAAGCAAAGGTACAGCTTAAAATTCCCGTTTTGCAGCAATTTAATTGAAGAAATAAATTTTGTGTCATCAGTGACAAGTCAACACAGGAAACCGATGTTTGCTTCGGCGGCTGACGTTCAGGTCGGAAACAGTCGAAGTACGGTTCGGCTGTTTCCGCCCACCACGTCCGCCAGTCGAAGTACGGTTCGGCCGTTTCCGCCAGCCACTTCCGCCGTGATCACGCTGTGATCACGCACACAAACGGCCAATCAGAGCCTAGCTGACAGACAGGCCGTTATTTCGAAGCTTTCCATTGGTTTGCACTGGCCTCTGATTTCTACCTCGTGTGCCTTCGGTAATTATTCTTCGGTACCGGAAACAGTTGCAACGTAAAGCCGGGAAATGAAGCTTCGATGCGATACCAAACATGTGGCGTTCTTTGGAAGGAAGATGCTGAAACTAAGCTTTCAAATCTGTGCATTTTGGCTTCCTGGTTAGTACTTTGTTGTCTCGGCACTCATCCACAAATGATGACACAAAATACAAAAACTCTTACCTCTTCGTTTGCGCTCCATTTTACCTCGTGTTGTTCGGTCAGCACTTCTGGCATATGTGTTAGAACGAAATTATGGATCGGGAACAGAAAAGTTTCGAAGAAAATTCATCTTTTTTCGCTTTTGTTGATTCGGCACATTATGACGGAAATTTGACCGCTAAACTTTCACATCCTACAACTCCTTAAAAAATGCATTGATTAATTTTCTGAGAATTATGACGATATTATCGATAACTTTACACCAATCCTGGATCCAATCCAATAAATCACGCCGAAAATAGTTGATCTTATCGTACACTGAAAAATTTGTCTGCAATGACACGACGCCGTGACGAGGCAAAAGCGGATTTTGAAGCCAAATAAAATCAGAATAGGTTGGTAACATTCTGTTCTAGTTGCTGGCAGTTGAGCATTAACTATTTTCTTGTCTAAAAACCACCAGATGTTAGAAAAAAAAATGTGGGGTTCGAGAGAAAACGGAATCCTTTTCCTCTTGGTGAAAAGTGTCACGTTTGGTAATGGCGGTTTTTCACGTTTTCCCACATACTGTACCAGTAGACAAACCAGTGATATATGACCTTTTGACCTCGAAAAGAGATTTTGCAAAAATCTTACCCACACGTGACTGCCTGCCCCGCCAATCCGAATGCTTTAGACACAGCAGGAAGCACGTCAGCAAAGGGGAGGTAACTCCCCTTGCCACGTGATCGCTCTTGTCTATATAAGCTTGAGCAGGCAGCACACCGTTCTCTTGACATTTTTCGAGACTGCTGTCGCGTCTCGCTTGCACGTGGATTACTCGTGCATTGGATTATCCTCGCCTACTTGTGTAGTGTAGAGTTTGCAGTTTCCCTTCACTGGAGTTTAAGGGAAGTTTGCGGCTTGCCGCTTTGCTTGCGTCTGTTTTGACGTTTTCGTTGGCTGGTCGCTTTGTTTTGTTTTGAGTGCACGCGCTGGAGGCTTTGTAGTTAGCTTTGGTGCATCGCTACTCGTTTTCTTTCAGTGATAGCGACGACTTGCTGTTTGCTTGTTTGCTTGTCTTCGCTTGTCACTGTGTTGTTCGCCTTACTCGACGTACGGGACGTTTGCGTCCCGTGCGCAGTAATGGCGTCTCGCTTCCATGTGCCTCTTCCGTCTTTCCCGCCTCGGTAAGATGGACGGATAGAGGCGTGCACTGTTGCGTTAGTTTGAACGCTTGTGTGTGTATTTGGGACTTGGGCGCTTGGACGTTTCGTGCAAGCGCTAGTTCTCGGGTGGTTGGCGAGTAGAGGCTCGTCTTGGAGCGACGACAGGCTGGTGTTTCGCTTGTTTGCTTGTCTTGCTGTTGTTTCGCGTGTGCCCGCGGTTGTTCCTGTGACGTCAGTCGGCGCTGCGAATTTTTTCGTTCTCGCACGCTTCTGTTACTGTTCTGTTTTTCCCACTTGGTCTGTTTCGAACGTGTACTCTGCGGCTGTTTCCGCGTTTGCTCGTTCGGCTGGTGGTGGTGGCGGCTGCCTTGTCTAACCCGTTGTTTGGTTAGACTTGGCGTTCGCGTCTTTGCCTGCTGCTTCTCAGTCTCCCTTGGGGCGAAGGACGGCATTTGCCGCGTCGTCTGCGCCTAGGCAGATTTTGGGGCTATCGCCCTCTTGTTTTATCAGGGTTGTCTTCGCGTTCCCTGTTGTTACCTCTTTGTGCGCTATTCCCGGGCGTCTGGCCGGGCGCCTGGGGGTGAGCATTAAGGGCGTCCCTCCTTCACACTGGCGTGGGTGCGCACTCTGACGTCGCCACCCTGGGGGGCAGCGACATTGGGAGAAGGGAGGTTTTCTAGCTCATGAGGAGTGAGTGTTTCTGCTTAAAAGAATCATTCCTTCTCTTGAGCTCACGTGTCGGTCGGTTTAGCGTGTTTCCGCGGCGTTTCCTGTCTTGATAGGTGGCGCTGCGGAGTTCGGTCGTGGCACGCTGTGGTTGTTAGGCCCAACACGCAGTCTGCTAGATGGTGGACGCTGTGCTGGGCCTGCATTTGCTTTCTCTGTTGGTGGGTGGGGGTGAGGGGGGTTTCTAGCCCGGCCCCTCCCCTATCCCGTGCATGTGGGAGAGGCGTTTGCTGTCTTCTCCTCTTCTGGTCTTTCCGCAGGTCAGACCACGGTTTTGTTTTGCTTTCAGCCTTTTACACTACGTGAACCCTGCTCACCGCGTGTCCGGCTGGTCGGGTCAGCCTGGTCAGGCTGGGACCTGCCTTGCCTGGATTTGTGGTTTCTGGCTCCTGGGCAAGGGTGCGAGCAGGTCGGCTCGGTCTGGTACGTATAGAGCGGAGCTCCCGGCCATCCAGCTGTCACTGCTTGGTTCGGTAGAGCGTGCCGCCTCTCTTCCCGTGCACTCCTCCCACCGCGCTCCCGCGAGGTCGAGCTTGCGGTTAGGCCTCCCACCGCGCTCCCGCGAGGTCGAGCTTGCGGTTAGGCCTCCCACCGCGCTCCCGCGAGGTCGAGCTTGCGGTTAGGCCTCCCACCGCGCTCCCCCAAGGTCGAGCTTGCGGTTAGGCCTCCCACCGCGCTCCCCCAAGGTCGAGCTTGCGGTTAGGCCTCCCACCGCGCTCCCGCGAGGTCGAGCTTGCGGTTAGGCCTCCCACCGCGCTCCCCCAAGGTCGAGCTTGCGGTTAGGCCTCCCACCGCGCTCCCCCAAGGTCGAGCTTGCGGTTAGGCCAGGGCAGATCGGAGCTCCCGGCCATCCAGCTGTCACTGCTTGGTCCGGTTGAGCGTGCCGCCTCCCTTTCCATGCACTCCTCCCACCGCGCTCCCACAGGGTCGAGCTTGCGGTTAGGCCAGGGCAGATCGGAGCTCCCGGCCATCCAGCTGACACTGCTTGGTCCGGTTGAGCGTGCCGCCTCCCTTCCCGTGCACTCCTCCCACTGCGCGCCCATCAGGTCGAGCAGGGCGGAGCGGCACTCTCGCCGCGCTCCCGCAAGGTCGAGCTCTGCGGCGGGGCCTAGGCAGAGCGCTGCCCCCAGCCTTTCAGCTGGCGCTGTTTGGTTCGGTGAGCGCGCCGCCTCCCTTCCCGTGCACTCCCCTGTGCCCCGCCCCCGCGCTTCCGCCAGGTCGAGCAGGGCGGAGTGCCGCCCTTACCTCGCTCCCGTAAGGTCGATCTCGGCGGTGGGGTCACGGCAGAGCGTGGCTCCCAGCCATTCAGCAAGCACTGCTTGGACTGGTGATCATGCCGCCCTCCTTTCTGTGCACTCCCATGGGCCCCGGCCCCACGCTTCCGTTTGGTCAAGAGGACCAGTGCAGCGCGGTCATGGGTCTGTGTTCTCCTCTGGTTCCGCGGTCGTCGACTGTGTTTCTCCCTGTGGGGAGGCGAGTCTAGAACGACCGGATCAGAGCCCAGCGAGTTGGCACGATCGGTTCTCGGACCCTGGTTCCACTGCGGCTGCGGAAGAGGGGTGGGACGTTGGGTCGGTTGACCAAACCTCCTATCTTTCTCTGTCTGTGGACTCTTCCGGTGAGGAAACGTTTGGCGCGGCTGTGATTCGGCCCTTTCAGGTGCACGATCCCAGTCTTCTGCCGCGCGGACTTTGTTCTTCTCCTACGCGATCACACGCTCTGCAACGGGCTTATGCCGTGTGGCGTCGACAAGTTCACGACAGCGCTATTCTGAGGGTGGTGCGGGACGGATATAAAATTCCGTTCACAACTCCTCCGCGTCTGTCACTTGAGCCTCTTGCTTTTCCTAAACCCTTTCACCCTGAGAAGGTGAAGGTGTTGGACGAGGAAGTGGCTTCTCTGCTGGTCAAGCAGGTTGTTCAGGAGGTGTCTCTTGCCTCACCGGGGTTTTACTCCAGAATTTTCGCGGTTGCGAAACATTCCGGTGGGTTTCGCCCGGTTCTAGACCTCTCGCGGTTGAACAAGTCTGTTCGCGAGATGCCTTTTAAGATGGAGTCTTCCAGGTCGGTGCGTGATGCGATTCGCCCTGGCGATTGTGCCACGTCATTGGACCTGCAGGATGCGTACTTCCATGTCTCGATGCATCCGGACATGTGGAAGTATCTGCGTTTTGTCTGGGGAGACCGGGTTTTTCAATTCGTTTCCCTGCCTTTCGGTCTGTCTACTGCCCCTTTCATTTTCACCAAGATCACCAAACAGTTGGCGATGTTGGTGAGGGGCAGGGGAGTGCGTTTGCGGATGTACCTGGACGATTGGTTGATTTTACATCGCTCGTCTCGGCAGTGTGCCCAGGACACGGAAACGGTGGTCCAACTTGCACAGGGCCTTGGTTTCAACTTCTCGTTGAAAAAGTCTGACTTCCTTCCGTCAACTTCATTTCAGTACCTCGGCATGCAGTTCGACACTCTCGCCTTCTCTGTCCGTCCGTCCGCGGACAGGTTGCGGTCGTTGTCAGACCTACTCTCTCACTTACGTGGTGTGGAGAGCGCTCCCTATCGTGCTCTTCTCTCCTTGCTTGGCAAGATGGAGTCGATGGCTACCCTGTTGCCTTTGGCACGGGTCGCCAAACGACCCCTTCAGAGGCAGCTTGCCAGCCGGGTCTCCGACTGCTCCGATTTTGATCAGATGGTGGTTCTGGGGGACTGGTTTCGGGAAGCCACTTTGCGTTGGATGGACGTGACGTGGCTCCATTCTTCTGTCCCTATCCGTCCCCAGGGTCCTATCGTCTATCTGTTCACAGACGCTTCGAGGAACGGTTGGGGTGGGCACACAGACACGGACTCGGTGTCCGGTCTGTGGTCTCAGAGCGATTCGCGGCTGCACATCAACTTTCTGGAGATGGAAGCAGTTTTTCTCTCTCTCCAGGGGTTACTGTCAGTCTTGAGGAATCGGCACGTAACAGTCTCAGGTGACAATGTCACATGCCTGAGTTATCTCCGGCATCAAGGAGGCACAGTTTCTACGTCATTGTCTCTGAAAGCTGAGGAGATTCTGGTTTGGGCTGATTCCCATGGCATTTCCATTTCCACGGAATTCATTCCTGGAAAGTTGAATGTGCTGGCAGATCACCTAAGCCGGAGGAATCAGGTTCTGCCTACAGAGTGGACTGTAGCGCATCAGGCTCTAGAGCAGGTGTGGCTTCGCTGGGGCAAGCCGATGGTGGATCTGTTCGCCACCCGGTTCAACACGCGTTTGCCGTGTTACTTCTCCCCTATGCATGATCCACAGGCTCTTGGGCGGGATGCCTTTGCTAGGTCGTGGTCGGGCATGGAAGTCTACGCTTTCCCTCCCACGCGGCTTCTTCCGAGGGTGTTGGCCAAGGTCGCCCTGGAGCGTCCTCGCATGATCCTGGTCGCGCCTTTCTGGCCTGGAGCTTCCTGGTTCCCTGATCTGCTGGCTCTGGCCGATGGGGAGCGCATCGAGCTTCATCTCTCTGCGTGCAACCTCGTTCGGGAATTGGCCATCCGAATGTTCACTTGTTGAACCTTTCTGCTTGGCTTCTTTCCAACACAGGATCACCTGGCTAGTTCCTTGTTTTCTCGTTTGTTTTGCACGTAGTCAGATCTTTCCTCCTCTGTGGGATGGGTTTTCTGCTTCTCCGTTTCTAGGGCGTATCCCTAGAATGTGTTGTTGATCCTTCTGCTGGTGCCTCTCGGACTCATGTACTCCGCAAGGTTGCCACCTCTGTAGCTTTTGCCAAGAGTATCTCTTTGGTTCACTTTATGAGGGCGGTCTGCTGGTGCAGTGACTGTGTTCACACGCTTTTAACTGTGTGAGGTTCAGGTTCGTCATGTCAACGACACCTTGGGCATCAACAAGTGGTTGTTGCGGATTGGCTCTTCGTGTTTGAGTGTGAGTAGTTTTTTCTGTTGGGTCAGGTGTTTATGCACAACCCACCGCCCATTGCTGGGCAATCATATCACTGGTTTGTCTACTGGTACAGTATGTGGGAAAACTTTAAGAAATTTAAACTAATTTCTATGTTTTTCTAACATACTTACCAGTAGACAAATTACGGTCCCACCCACCTCCCCGTTTGTGCATTTGCTCGGGTTATCTCGGCAATGTCAAGAGAACGGCGTGCTGCCTGCTCAAGCTTATATAGACAAGAGCGATCACGTGGCAAGGGGAGTTACCTCCCCTTTGCTGACGTGCTTCCTGCTGTGTCTAAAGCATTCGGATTGGCGGGGCAGGCAGTCACGTGTGGGTAAGATTTTTGCAAAATCTCTTTTCGAGGTCAAAAGGTCATATATCACTGGTTTGTCTACTGGTAAGTATGTTAGGAAAACATAGAAATTAGTTTAAATTTCTTAAAGTTTCTCTTTAAATACATGCGGACCATTCACACACAAAAGCAACAATCGGAACAGATTTATTATATGTATATCTTTAATCTTTTCTCTACAATATGATATAAACGTAACATCATAAAAAGTTTGTAGTTTTTGTGTTATTTACACTCTACTGGACAACCATGCACCATTGCCACCTTTTTAGAATTGCTCATATTCATGTGGCCCATTCTCCTAATTCAGTTTGGTTGAGAGTGTTTTTTGAATGTGCAGACTTTGGAGTTTGGTTGAGAGTGTTTTTTGAATGTGCGGACTTTGGAGTTTGGTTGAGAGTGTTTTTTGAATGTGCAGACTTTGGAGTTTGGTTGAGAGTGTTTTTTGAATGTGCAGACTTTGGAGTTTGGTTGAGAGTGTTTTTTGAATGTGCAGACTTTGGAGTTTGGTTGAGAGTGTTTTTTGAATGTGCAGACTTTGGAGTTTGGTTGAGAGTGTTTTTTGAATGTGTAGACTTTGGAGTTTGGTTGAGAGTGTTTTTTGAATGTGTAGACTTTGGAGTTTGGTTGAGAGTGTTTTTTGAATGTGCGGACTTTGGAGTTTGGTTGAGAGTGTTTTTTGAATGTGCAGACTTTGGAGTTTGGTTGAGAGTGTTTTTTGAATGTGCAGACTTTGGAGTTTGGTTGAGAGTGTTTTTTGAATGTGCAGACTTTGGAGTTTGGTTGAGAGTGTTTTTTGAATGTGCAGACTTTGGAGTTTGGTTGAGAGTGTTTTTTGAATGTGTAGACTTTGGAGTTTGGTTGAGAGTGTTTTTTGAATGTGCGGACTTTGGAGTTTGGTTGAGAGTGTTTTTTGAATGTGCAGACTTTGGAGTTTGGTTGAGAGTGTTTTTTGAATGTGCAGACTTTGGAGTTTGGTTGAGAGTGTTTTTTGAATGTGCAGACTTTGGAGTTTGGTTGAGAGTGTTTTTTGAATGTGCAGACTTTGGAGTTTGGTTGAGAGTGTTTTTTGAATGTGCGGACTTTGGAGTTTGGTTGAGAGTGTTTTTTGAATGTGCGGACTTTGGAGTTTGGTTGAGAGTGTTTTTTGAATGTGCAGACTTTGGAGTTTGGTTGAGAGTGTTTTTTGAATGTGCAGACTTTGGGCCCGTCGAAGTTCCCCCAGCACCACAGTCGGTGGCAACGTATGACATCAATGGGCCGCGGCTGATCATCATCCACATCGACAATGAGAACTTCAAGTCCTATGCTGGCATGCAACGTCTAGGGCCCTTCCACAAGGTGTGTTCTCATCCTAGTAGGGGTTTCCTGCTTCAATTAACATTTTGAATTGAGACATCTATGACAGACAGACAGACAGACAACCTCTATTCATCCAAATATCATGGGAATTTTTCATGTAAAATTTCACCATAAGACGTCAATTTATTTACAAACACAATACAGGTAACATTTTCTGCACAAGCACGAAAGCAATATAGTGATATTTACAAGGAAAAGATTAAGGCAACAGACTAAATTATGTAATTGTAAAGCTCAGAAACCCCTCTCCATAAATGAAAGTGTGGCTTAATGCACAGTTTCAAATTAGTTTCCTTGTTTTCACCAGTTGTTCCATAGGTAAATCTTTGAAGGTTATGCATATATTTTATCATCTTTTTTTGCCAACTTTTCAGAGCTTCACGTCCATAGTGGGACCCAACGGCAGTGGCAAGTCCAATGTCATAGACTCCATGCTGTTTGTCTTCGGCTACCGTGCCAACAAAATCCGCTCCAAGAAGATCAGCGTCCTCATCCACAACAGTGAGAACCACCTTGACATCAACAGCTGCACTGTCGTTGTGCACTTCCAGAAGATTGTGGACACTGGGGTGAGTGATGTGGCCTTTCACAACCGCAGTCATTCATTGGAGAGTAGGTTGATGAGCCCCTGCCCGCCCATATTCCCACCCCCCACCATCACCCACAAACAAGTTGTAGTTAAGGTAATATGGCATGAGAAAAAGAGGTCAGTAGGTAGGTCAGGCTTTTTTCTGTCTTTTTTTCCTTTAATTTTAGGAGGCCAGATTGTACATTTGTGAGAGACAGACAGACACACAGGCAGACAGACACACAGACAGACACATAGAGACACAGAAATAAAGAGGGATTGAAGAAATGTCATGTATACAGTAGATTCATCTGAACATTAATAAACATTTCTCTTTTGCTGAAATTTTTTTTAATTACTTTAGTGCTCATAGGGAAGATAGGTTAGCACAGGTTTTTTTATACCATCTTTTCTCCCTCCCCCCTCCCTCCCTCCCTCCCCTCCCTCTTTCCCTCCCCCCTCCCTCCCTCCCTCCCTCCCCTCCCTCCCCTCCCTCCCTCCCTCCCTCCCCTTCCTCCCTCCCCTCCCTCCCTCCCCTTCCCTCCCTCCCTCCCTCCCTCCCTCCCTCCCTCCCTCCCTCCCTCCCTCCCTCCCTCCCTCCCCTCCCTCCCCTCCCCTCCCCTCCCTCCTCTCCCTCCCTCCCTCCCCTCCATCCCCTCCCTCCCTCCTTTTTTTCTTTCATTCATGATTTTTGACTCACATGCGAAGCAAAAGTGAGTCTATGTACTGAGCCGTGTCGTCCGGGCGTCCGTAAAAAACTTAAACGTTGGATTTTTCTCGGAGACTATTAAGTCTATCAACACCAAATGTGGCATGATGGTGTATGATGACAAGGCCTCAAAAAACATACATAGTGACTTGACCTTGCTTCAAGGTCAAGGTCACAGGAGCCATAAATGTGGTCTCAAAAACAGTCATTTTTTTACATTTTCCCAATTTTCTCCCACGTTATTGAGAATGGCGACCTTAGCTACAAGTGGTATATAGGTCAAAGCAAGCCCTATCTTTTGATACCAGTTTGGTTGACCTTGCTTCAAGGTCAAGGTCACAGGAGCTCTTCAAAGTTGGATTGTATACATATTTTGAAGTGACCTTGACCCTGAACTATGGAAGATAACTGTTTCAAACTTAATAATTATGTGGGGCACATGTTATACTGTCATCATGAGACACATTTGGTCGCATATCATCAAGGTCAAGGTCACTTTGACCCTTATGAAATGTGACCAAAATGGGGTAGTGAACCACTAAAAGTGATCATATCTCATGGTAGAAAGTGCCAATAAGCACCATTGTGCTTCCTATGTCTTGAATTCACAGGTTTGTGTTGCATGACCTTGGATGACCTTGACCTTGGGTCAAGGTCACATGTATTTTGGGTAGGGAAAATGTGTAAAGCATTTCTTAGTAAGTTAGTGTATGATGTCATTGGTAGGTTTAGTTGTTTGACCTTGACCTTGAAGGTCACCTGAAGGTCAAGGTCATATAAAGGTCAAGGTCAAGCATGTGAGTCGTATGGGCTTTGCCCTTCTTGTTAAAGTTTAGGGTCAGCAAAAAAGATGGTTGTTCAGGTTACTGTAACCACACCTCCACCCCCATGCATGAAGGATTGCACCTCCACCCCCATGCATGAAGGATTACACCTCAACCCCCATGCATGAAGGATTACACCTCCACCCCCATGCATGAAGGATTACACCTCCACCCCCATGCATGAAGGATTACACCTCCACCCCCATGCATGAAGGATTACACCTCAACCCCCATGCATGAAGGATTACACCTCCACCCCCATGCATGAAGGATTACACCTCCACCCCCATGCATGAAGGATTACACCTCCACCCCCATGCATGAAGGATTACACCTCCACCCCCATGCATGAAGGATTACACCTCCACCCCCATGCATGAAGGATTACACCTCCACCCCCATGCATGAAGGATTACAACTCCACCCCCATGCATGAAGGATTACACCTCCACCCCCATGCATGAAGGATTACAACTCGACCCCCATGCATGAAGGATTAATAGAGTACACCGTGAGGCCAGAGTTGCCTTTTTGCCTCTTACAACAGTTGTTGTAATTGTAGTGGGAGTGTTCGATGGTAGTGTAGTGGAAAGAGGTCATGAAAACGGCTTTGAAGTTTTGTGTACTGGAGATCTGACTATTTAGTTACAGTAGAACTAGAAGCAGATCCTGTTTCGTCAAAAAAGAGTAATAATCATGGTGATCAACTTTTAGCAGTATATTACAACCTTCTCATTGCTTATTAATGAGGAAAATCTTAGTAGACATATGAGGCAATTTCAGAAGGAAGTGCTTATAATGGTTGTGGTAGCAGAACTCATGAGTGCACATTCAAGTCTTCTTCATATTGTTAGTAACAATGTTACTGTGTCACTCAATATTGTTACTGTTAGTGTTACAACCTACATAGAATTGTTACTCTGTTATGATATATGATGTTACTGTTACAATAATAATAATAATACATGTTACTGTTGCTGCCTTACATGATATTGTGACTGTTTCATGATGCTGTTAGGGGTCGCTGCTGGAGGAGTTCTCGCTGTGAAATGGGCAATGACCTGACTCATGATTCGCGCACACGCACAACTGAGATTGACTGGGAACACTGGGACTGCCTTGTTTTGCAGCCAGGAGATGATGAGTACACGGTGGTACCAGACTCCCACATCGCCGTGACCCGCACTGCCTTCAGGGACAACAGTTCCCACTACTGCATCAACGGCAAGCGCGCCCAGTACAAAGAGGTGGCCACCCTGCTCAGAGCCAGCGGCATCGACTTGGACCACAACCGCTTCCTCATCTTGCAGGTACTAATTGTCATTGTCATCATCGTTATTGGCGTCATCATCGTCGACATCATCGTCGACATCATCGTCGTCGTCGTCGTCACATGGGCAGGGTTCGTACAGGTCATGGAAAACCTGGAAAGTCATGGATTTTGACTTTTCATTTTCCAGGCCTGGAAAATCATGGAATTTCAATTTAAGTCATGGAAAGTCATGGAATTTATAATTTAATTTAAAAAATTTAAAAAGAAGAAGAAAAATGTTTTCTAGGCTGTGCTTCGCGTGATACTCTCAATCTATTTTTACACGCTACGAACGACAGGAAAGCGTGCAATGGCATCCTATTGGTTAATTTTGAAGGCTCGTTTGTCTTCTGCTTCCTGATTGGTTCTTTGGCTAGGTGACCTGGTTTCATTTCCACGCCGGTCGGGTCGGTTGGTTCAAACAAGGAGAAAGTGAAAAGAGCTTGTTTTGTTTGTGGTGCAGTGTTTCTTTGAGATTATCATCATGCCTGGAAAGTGTCGATTTCAAGACACTTGGACACGAGACGAAAAATACCGTGAGTGGGTCATGCGAGTGAAACTGAATGGGATGGCAAAGTGCCGATTTTGTGAAAAAGAGTTTGATGTGTCCAACATGGGAGAGGCAGCCTTGAAAAGCCACATGAAAGGTATCGCGCACCAGGCGCGGGCTAAAAAACACCAAGCAGAAAATAGCAGAAGTCAAACACAAATATCTGATTTTGTTCACACTGCAAAAAATGCTGAGAGTGCTTCAAAGGTGATGGTACCAGCTAGCGCTGCTACGCCGGTCGAAACAATTAAGAAATATTTGAAAAAGATGAAAGTTATGTCCATTCATGATTTGTTTGTTAAGGGGGGACATGGCGTACAAAAACGGATTAATAGAAAATAAATCATAACTCAGCAAATATGAAAGCTATACTAATGAAATTTTATACAGAATACAAACACTCTGGAAGGTATATTTAAACAAAATTTTATTGCTGAAGACTTAGTTGTTCTTGTGTTATAGCAAAATAACTGAAAAATAAACATACCAATTTTCTCCCCTCCGTGAAATTTTAATTAATAACCTTTTTATGATCAACAATGATTGTAAACAAAGAAGAAGGTCTATATTATTCAATAAGATATAATAAGTGGATTACTAACACTTCTAAATAATTTTAGTGAAATTTAGAACAAGTAACCAAAAAATGTGCTCCGGGCATAACATAATTAAATTTTTACAAAAATTAAGCAAATTCAGCTACACCTTTCTGATTGGTCTTATTGAATGCAATATTTATTCATAAATATACACACACAATTTCAGAAAGCTATCTCAATCCTAAGTGACTTTATTTTTGGGGAGAAAATCACTACCGTAGAAATAAAAACCACATTATGAGAAAATTGACTTTAAAGTTTGAGAAAGATTAAACGTTAACTACAACTGAACCATAACAGATACAATTTAATAACATAACTCATTGAATGTGTCGTTTATTTGTTATCATTGTAGCAAACTTTCAACTTATTATCTTAATTCAAAATATCAGGATAATTAGGTGAAAAGCATCACCTGTAGCAAAACATTCCCGTTTTCTGTAAGAATCGCGTAATCACGGCAACTTCCGCCGTGATAACAGCTTCGTTCAGTGCCGTGTCTGTAGATGAGAACGCGATCGCTGTTGTATCACAACCTCCAGAGGCTGTTGACACGACTTAATTTCTTTTCTGGGCTTGCTTTTTCCGTCCATTTCTGCATCTTCCGTGGAATTGTCTCGATCGAGATAGCGCGAACTTTCGCGCGCTGTAAGCACACTTCGGAAAGAACCGATGTTTGCTTCGGCGGCCGACGTTCAGGCCGGAAACAGCCGAAGTACGGTTCGGCCGTTTCCGCCTACCACTTCCGCCAGTCGAAGTACGGTTCGGCCGTTTCCGCCAGCCACTTCCGCCTGATCACGCTGTGATCACGCACACAAGCGGCCAATCAGAGCCTAGCTGAGAGACAGGCCGTTATTTCGAAGCTTTCCATTGGTTTGCACTGGCCTCCGATTTGTACTTCGTGTGCCTTCGGTAATTATTCTTCGGTACCGGAAACAGTTGCAACGTAAAGCCGGGAAATGAAGCTTCGATGTGATACCAAACATGTGGCGTTCTTTGGAAGGAAGATGCTGAAACTAAGCTTTCAAATCTGTGCATTTTGGCTTCCTGGTTAGTACTTTTTTTTAATCTAGCAGTGGGTACCTTACAAAACAAATTGGTTTAAAATACTTTGAAACCTAAGCCAGCAAAATCGATCGCACACACGTGTAGCGGAGATGTTGTAGATTCCAAATCCGCGCTTAACACGAAACTCAATTTCTGAAAATTTTTCATGAAATTCTGCAGGCCGTGTCCCCCCTTAACTTGCATTTGTCAGTGTTTGAATCAATCTAATGTAAAATTTAATAAAAAGTATTAGAACTTTTTTTACAACTGGTGTATTGTGCGTGAGTTTGGTTGTGCGCCATACACTTTTCTCTTTAAAACTGTCATGTATCACAGTACGCTAAGTCATGGAAAATGTTATTGAGGCTCATGGAAAAGTCATGGAATTTTGTATCTAAAAACCTGTACGAACCCTGCACTGGTCAACATTAACCATTGCCCAACTGCTAGAGGCAAGTATACCTTCATGTCGGGCAGTCATAGCATTGTTCAGCCTGCCAGACTGGGCAAGTGATATTTTCAGTGATGGTTGTACTATTTTGAGTTAAATACTCGTACTCAAGGTGCCACATTGATCGTTGGTACCAGCAGATGAACTGTGAATGGAGAAAGAATGGTGTGTGTGTGCCTGTGTGTGTGTGTGTGTGTCTGTGTTTGAAAGACTTTTTCAATTGAAGGTTTACAGGATGCCAACAGATACAGGCAAGAAAGAAGGTCTGCCAGGGAAGTGAGTGTTTACGCTGCATGTCGTACAGGACAAGTAAATAAAACATGAATGTTGACCCCTGCATCCTGGCCCCTGTGACCCCTGCATCCTGGTCCCTGTGACAGGGTGAGGTGGAGCAAATTGCCATGATGAAGCCCAAGGCGATAACGGAGCATGAGGATGGTATGCTGGAGTTCCTGGAGGACATCGTGGGCAGCAACCGCTTCAAGGAGCCCATTGAAACCCTGGCCAAGCGCGTGGAGCAGCTCAATGAGCTCAGGGTGGAAAAGGTAAGCTTACAGAGAATTGTTTGATAAGGTAGAATATTCTCTACATATCAGGGTGTAGAAAATGAGCATAATTCATTGATTTCCATTACTGCACTAGTAGTCATGTGACCATTCAATGTGTGGCTAGCAGGTAGTGCTGCTTGAGCCTGCCTGTGGACAAGCCACTGGGGCAGGCTCTGAAGTCTTTGAGGCAACAGGTTTCGGCTGGTGAGAAAGGCATCTGTTTACAGCAGTCACACGGAGGACTTTGAATGCCATTTTGCTAAGGAGATTCTCAGTTGTAGGGACTTATGCAGACTGAGATAAGCCCATAGTATGCTCCTGTGCCAGTACAAGAATGACAAATACACTGTAAAAAAGACAAGATTTTATGTGTTTTGAGCAGTAATTCTCTCTCTCTCTCTCTCTTTTTTTTCTCTCTCCCTCTTTCTCTCTCCCTCTTCTCCCCCCCCCCCCCCCCTCTCTCTCTCTCTCTCTCTCTCTCTCTCTCTCTCTCTCTCCTCTCTCTCTCTCTCTCTCTCTCTCTCTCTCTGTGTCTCTCTCTCTCTCTCTCTCTCTCTCTCTCTCTCTCTCTCTCTCTCTCTCTCTCTCTCTCTCTCTCTCTCTCTCTCTCTCTCTCTCTATGTTCTACATACTATTTTATTATAAATGTTTTTGGCATTTTATTGTCTTTATTTACGTCTACTGATGGTTAAAAAAAATAATTTAGAAACGGAAATGAAAAATGTATTGTTCAAAATATTTGTTGTTTTGGCTGTCTCGCCCATTACAACATTACAAAACAAGCACGCTTGCATTGTGGTAAACTCATGCAAGCATTAATCATAACCAGTAATGGAAGTATGAGACAAACAATATGGCATAAACCCTCCACGCTACATTTGTCAAACCTGTGCAGGCCGGTGCTTTGTCTTGACGCACATGCTCTGCCCACTAGGTCTGTGTGCATGGCCATTGTCTCTGCCGCATACTGATGGTTTTGCAACTTTGCTTGCAGCTGAATCGTGTGAAGGCTGTGGAGGCGGAGAAGGACAACTTGGAGGGAGCCAAGAACGAGGCCCTGGCCTACATCAGGATAGAAAACTCAATGACCAAACTCCAGCACCAAATCTGTCAAAAGTACATGTAAGTAGCAGGACATTGTTAGTGCGTTCAAGAGACTTACCGGTATCAACCGGTAGATACCGTTCGACTTTTGAACAACTTGTTACGGCTACTGGTATCGACCGGTAGATAGCGCGCCAGAACGCTGTTGCACCTGTATAACCATAATGGCTGCCTTCGAGGCAAGGAAGAAAGTCGCCATCACAAATATGCGCTGTGGCACGCATTTCGACCTGTGATTATTACCCAGCCTATGCGAGACATTACAAGAAGTGAGGCTGATATTGTACTTCTTTTTTTTTAATGAATAACTGCTCTGAAATAATTACCAGGCAAGATGTGAGCAAACATTTCCACGACGGATGGCAAAACAATTTCAAGGGAAGCAACTCTTATATCTTACGTTAGCCCTTAGTTTGTTGTGTAACCTCCCTTGAAGTGAGCATCAGAATATTCTTGCTTACATCAAGTCAGCACTGTCGTTTTGACATAAATTTCTATTCGAGCGATGCGGAGCCTTCATGCACAGCTACAGCTTAACATATTTTATCAGCTTCCACAAGAAACGACCAATCTGCAGCTGCTGGTTCACTCATTTGGTTGAGAAGCGCAATCCGCGACAATAAGAAAGCATCGCGGAAGCCAATCTTGGCTACCTTTCGGTCATAGCGAGTCGTTCAAGAGTGCACATTGGGGGCTCAGCTACCGGTCGGCGAATGGTAGGTCGTCTTGAATGCAGGGCAGATGTCCTCTTGCGCCGTGTTTGACTTGTTCAGCTACTGTGAAAAGGACAGGTGCAAAGTACTGTGTTTACGTCAATGATTTGTTTGATGATTGACAAGTGCAGGACATCAGGACTGCCAGACGCAGAGCTACATGTTGAGGTTGATCTTCTCTTATGTTAGACTTCACAGCCTCACCACTGCTCAAATATATCAAGTCATGAATTTATTGGGAGGATCTTGTCCCTTCATTTTTGTTTGAAATTGACTCTCTCTTTTAAAATTTACAACTTCTGTGAGACACAAGTGCAGCATATAATGACTATATTGGGAATACCTTGGCCCATCATGTTTGTTTGAGAGTGAATTTCTTTTGTGCTAGACATCACATCCTTTGTGCTGCATAAACAAAATAAGTCATGAGTACATTGGAAAGACAATGTACCTTTGTGTTCAACTGTGCCCTAACAAGTGAGATGTACTTTACTGACGCTGATACTCACTTGTGTTTGCCTTGCTCAGCTTCGACAATGAGAAGGCGGTGAAGAGAGGCCAGGATGAGCTGGAGAAGGTGCAGGAGCAGATGAAGGAATTGAACAAGCAGCTGGCAGTGCTGGATGAACACAAGACTGTCAAGTCCAAAGAGCACAAGGCCACCTACAAGTGAGTTGTCTCCCTTTCCTCCTGGTTGAGTTGTCTCCCTTATAACTGGCTACAAGGGGCGTGTTTGTTTGGCCACAAACTCTCGCGATTCTCCCTGAATGGCTAGATGAGGGCGAGAGAGATGCTCCTACAGCTTGAAAAACGGCCAATCGTCTCGCACTGTGGAAGAATATGGCTGCGTCCTTACGCCAGAGTCGGCGAAGAAGTTTCCGAAGGACGAAATAACTGATGATTCAGATATCACATCAGTTTTTCACTTCATAGAACACACCATGGTGTCATATCGAATGGCATGGGAACTTTTTTCAACGAAAAAAAGCAACCCGTGTTCAACTGTGGACAATTTTTGACTCACATGCGAAGCAAAAGTGAGTCTATGTACTGAGCCGTGTCGTCCGTCCGTCCGTCCGTCCGGGCGTAAAAAACTTAAACGTTGGATTTTTCTCGGACACTATTAAGTCTATCAACACCAAATGTGGCATGATGGTGTATGATGACAAGGCCTCAAAAAACATACATAGTGACTTGACCTTGCTTCAAGGTCACAGGAGCCATAAATGTGTTCTCAAAAACAGTCATTTTTCACATTTTCCCAATTTTCTCCCACGTTATTGAGAATGGCGACCTTAGCTACAAGTGGTATATAGGTCAAAGCAAGCCCTATCTTTTGATACCAGTTTGGTTGACCTTGCTTCAAGGTCAAGGTCACAGAAGCTCTTCAAAGTTGGATTGTATACATATTTTGAAGTGACCTTGACCCTGAACTATGGAAGATAACTGTTTCAAACTGAATAATTATGTGGGGCACATGTTATACTTTCATCATGAGACACATTTGTTCACATATCATCAAGGTCAAGGTCACTTTGACCCTTATGAAATGTGACCAAAATGGGGTAGTGAACCACTAAAAGTGACTATATCTCATGGTAGAAAGTGCCAATAAGCACCATTGTGCTTCCTATGTCTTGAATTAACAGCTTTGTGTTGCATGACCTTGGATGACCTTGACCTTGGGTCAAGGTCACATGTATTTTGGTAGGAAAAATGTGTAAAGCATTTCTTAGTGTATGATGTCATTGGTAGTTTTAGTTGTTTGACCTTGACCTTGAAGGTCACCTGAAGGTCAAGGTCATATAAAGGTCAAGGTCAAGCATGTGAGTCGTATGGGCTTTGCCCTTCTTGTGTGATAAATGTGAGGCCTCGATTCATTTCGATCAATTCAAGGGACATGATTCATGGAGCGTACGTATACGGTGAAGGGATTTAATTTATAAAGCGTAGGTATACTGCAAGCGATAAAACAATTTTCAGCAGCGTATGTCCAGAAATACCCAATACACCTACTCCTATATTTACAAATTAACACTCGAACAGCAAATACTTCCGTGTATGTACACTTTTCCATTCTCGAACCCTGAGAAGCACATTACAGGCACTGTATGAACACCAGCCCAACTTGTACTGTCTCCGCCATTTTGAGTCATCTGGGTCACTGCAGCGGGAAGGATTGAGGGAGCTCCGGACCTCCCTTGGCCCCAAACCTTCATGGCGAGTGCGTCCTTATGAGCAAGGAACGTAGGCAATGCCTAGCCCTTGCGATTCTCTCGAGATTTTGGGCCAAACAAACATGCCCAAGGACTGTTCTTACCCCACAGTCAGTAATAACCTATAGCCACATTTCATCGGTTCAGGAGTTTGTGTGGCTGCTGCTGACAGTATGAGATGAATGTGGCAGTCAGTCCAGGAGTTTGTGTGGCTGCTGCTGACAGTATGAGATGAATGTGGCAGTCAGTCCAGGAGTTTGTGTGGCTGCTGCTGACAGTATGAGATGGTTAAGGCAGTCAGTCCAGGAGTTTGTGTGGCTGCTGCTGACAGTATGAGATGGATGTGGCAGTCAGTCCAGGAGTTTGTGTGGCTGCTGCTGACAGTATGAGATGGATAAGGCAGTCAGTCCAGGAGTTTGTGTGGCTGCTGCTGACAGAATGAGATAGATATGGCAGTCAGTCCAGGAGTTTGTGTGGCTGCTGCTGACAGAATGAGATAGATAAGGCAGTCAGTCCAGGAGTTTGTGTGGCTGCTGCTGACAGTATGAGATGGATAAGGCAGTCAGTTCAGGAGTTTGTGTGGCTGCTGCTGACAGTATGAGATGGATGTGGCAGTCAGTCCAGGAGTTTGTGTGGCTGCTGCTGACAGTATGAGATAGATAAGGCAGTCAGTTCAGGAGTTTGTGTGGCTGCTGCTGACAGTATGAGATGGATATGGCAGTCAGTCCAAGACATACCTGACACTTCATTGCTGGAAAGAAATTACTCTCACTTTATAGGTAGGCATCCCACTACTCAAAAAAAGGGCAGATATGACTTACATCTGCTTGCTAACAATAGCAATCATCGTGATATGTGCTCTCTTACACCCTCGATGGAAAGGAAAAGTGTTGGTGTTGAATTCTTCGTGGGTTTTGTTTTTTTCATTTGTCCCATAAAAAGGTCTCGTCTGGGTTGGGATGAAGAATGAACCCACTTCAACTCCCTATATGATTTGTAAGAGTCAAGTGAATGCGGAAATAATGACTTGAATTGCTAGTACTCCAACTGCACCAGTAACTTTCATAATCAGTGACCCTACATAGCCTACTGAGGCTGATAGGCCAGAAAACTCCATCCATTCATTCATTCATTCAATCATTCATTCATTCACTCATTCATGTAAAAGGTGCCAGTGTATGATTCAATCTACAGACTTGGAGCAGACAGGGATAGAGAAGCTAGAGAGCTGAACATGGGTAAGCAGTTTCTCTGTTCAACCTGTACTTGTTGTGCCTTTCTCATCTCTTGTCATCCCTCGTTCAGGAAGCACGAGGCAGAGAAGAAGCTCTCGCAGGACGCCAGAGACAAGTACAAGGACTGCGAACTCGGAGACTTGAAATGTCAGGAAGACATCAAGCACCTGACTGTCAAGGCCACGAAGATGGAGAAAACCCTGGCCCAGGAGAAGAAAAAGGTAGGCATGTTTCAGAAGAAAAATGGGCGCATGTGAGGCGGGAGGTGGATTGCAGTGCAAGATGGGACTTCCTTTCTACCTGGTTGGGTGCCAGAGTTGAATATCATGTAACTTGTAAGGCCAGTCACATTTGGAGATGCATTGATGCCTTGTAGTTTTCAGTGTTAAGATTTTTAGGACTGACTAGTCAAACACCCCTCTCTCTCCTCTCCTTTCCCCTCTTCCCCCACCCCACCCCACCCCACTTCTCCTTCTCCTTCTCCTTCCACTTCCTCCCTTGCTTGCCAGCCCAGATGGTCAGGGAAGATAAATGGCCATCCTTTGTACAGTAAACAGTGAAAGGGAAGTAATTAATTAATTAGTCAAAAGATTGAAATCTGCCGTGGCCCAGAGTCTTTGTCTAGTTGAGTATGTGTCAAGTTTTATTGCTGTGGGTTGTTTGATGTTGAGAGTGTTAGCATTACACACAACACGCACACATGCAAACAAACACCGACACACAGATTCAGACACACACACACACTTGCATACACACACACACAGATCTTATTTCTTCGATGAAGATATGGCTGTATCACATTCACAGTATTTAGTATGCTCTGGAGATGAACGGTTTTATGTCTGCATCAAATGTTTCACAGATAGTGTGTTACAACAAAAACAGCTGTTATGGACTTCTTGTTAACATGTTGATTGCAAAATGATGTACTTTATTATTAATCCCCCAAATTCTTGGTACACTTTCAGCAAAGGTGAAAACATACAGTTCAGGTGCATACTGGAACAAACAAATGAAAAATCCATTAAATGGGCACTGCATTTCACTCATTCAGCATGCTAATATCAGATAAATGTATCAGTATCATGTTAAGTGTAAGAGTGCGAGTGTGTGTGTGTGTGTGTGTGTGTGTGTGTGTGTGTGTGTGTGTGAGTGTGAAGAATTTGTTTTCACAATGTCATTTGTGTATATTATGTTTCTCACCAGTCTGTTTTTTAATCAAGGCACCATTATGTTCTTTAATTAGGCTATGGCTTGACAAGTCTCAGAGCCACAGACAAATGACTCACAATCTCCACAGATCGCAGAGCTGAAGGAAGTGCCGGAGGTCTGTGAGAAAGCTGTTGAAAAGGCAAAGAAAACCCAGGAGAAGCTGGAAGCAAAGAAGAAGGAAGAGGAAGAACACCTCCAGAAAGTCATGGATAGCCTCAAGACTGAGACACAGGTAGACAACTGTAGATGTTGATGTCTTTTAGTAAGTCAGCCTGCTACATGTCAGTAATGCCCTAGTAAGTTTATTAGATTTGAGTTCCAGGGAATGACAATAAGCCCATTTCGTCCATGCATAAGTTGTCGGTGGTAGTTGGATGTTATTTGTCATAAAGTGTAAAGCGGTTTGAGCACCGATCAATGGTGGAAAGTCGTTATATAAAGTCACACCTTACAAAAAATTAATCATCATCCTTTAGCATTATTGCAGTTTTGAACTCGTGAGACTAAAATTGATTCCTGTGTAGTCCAGGACTACTGATTTTTACATGAGTCCATCTTACATTTAATGTGGGTCATGATTACTTTCTCCGATTCCAGCACCCCCCATTTCCATCTTACAATGCAGTTCATTTTTTACTCACATGCGAAGCAAAAGTGAGTCTATGTACTCACCCGTTTCGTCCGTCCAGGCGTCCGAAAACTTTAACGTTGGATTTTTCTCGGAGACTATTAAGTATATCAATACCATATGTGGCATCATGGTGTATGATGACAAGGCCTCAAAAAACATACATAGTGACTTGACCTTGCTTCAAGGTCAAGGTCACGGGCCATAAATGTTGTCTAAAAAACAGCCATTATTCACATTTTCTCCATTTTCTCTGACGTTTTTGAGATTGGATACCTCACCTATATATGGTATATAGGGCAAAGTAAGCCCTATCTTTTGATACCAGTTTGGTTGACCTTGCTTCAAGGTCAAGGTCACAGGAGCTCTTCAAAGTTGGATTGTATACATATTTTGAAGTGACCTTGACCCTGAACTATGGAAGATAACTGTTTCAAACTGAATAATTATGTGGGGCACATGTTATACTTTCATCATGAGACACATTTGGTCACATATCATCAAAGTCAAGGTCACTTTGACCCTTATGAAATGTGATCAAAATGGGGTAGTGAACCACTAAAAGTGACCATATCTCATGGTAGAAAGTGCCAATAAGCACCATTGTGCTTCCTATGTCTTGAATTAACAGTTTTGTGTTGCATGACCTTGGATGACCTTGATCTTTTGTCAAGGTCACATGTATTTTAGTAGGAAAAATGTGTAAAGCATTTCTTAGTGTATGATGTCATTGCTAGGTTTAGTTGTTTGACCTTGACCATGAAGGTCACCTGAAGATCAAGGTCATGTAAAGGTCAAGGTCAAGCATGTGAGTCGTATGGGCTTTGTCCTTCTTGTCATGCTTGCAGTGCATTTCCATGTATGCAGTGCATTTTCATGCATGCAGTTCATGTTCATGCATGCAGTGCATTTTCACGCTTGCAGTTCATGTTCACGCTTGCAGTTCATTTTCATGCTTGCAGTGCATGTTCACGTAGAATTGATGTGTTTGGTGCATACTGATCTGCTTCCATCTTCATCTGCGTCATTCTCTGTCCCAGGGTCTGCAGGAAGAGAAGGACAAGAAGGAGGAAGTTCTCATCGGACTGAAGGAGGCTGTCAATGAGACCAAGTCCAAAGTGAGCTCCCTGAGCTTCATGGTAGACACTCCATGTTGAATCGGTGTCGAAACAGTATTCCTCAGGTGTAATCATCTCTCCACTCACCGTGGTTATTGAAGCTTGCAGATGGTCCCTGGGTCTTGCATTGTGTATTACTCATGGCGTCTATCAGGTTTGTCAGAGAGAAATAACTAGGGAAATCATTTCTTCACTTTCTCCTATCCCAACCGACTCCAGCAATTTCTGTGATGGCCTTAACCCTCTGCGCACCGTCGGCGGTCATAACCGCCGAAGTAGTTACCTCCCCTCACAGCCGTCGGCGGTTATAGTCGACAAACTGATAGGCATGTTTGAATCTGGCGCTGTTTGCTATGAATCTTGGGATTGTGAGAGCTCTCTACGCATGGAGACTGCACAGAAGAGCCTCGCTTTCATAATAATAGTCGCCATATTGTTTCACTGCACGTGCGCGAATTTAGATCGAATTTTTAAGTTACTGATCGAGGTAGACACGCTGCCGCTCGATTTCGATCGCGCACGCTGGCCCAGAAATGACTCAGCTCGATCCTGATGAAGAGCGAATCTTCGAAATATTGTTCGATTCGGACTCGGAAGAAGAATTCCATGGCTTCACAGAGGAAGATTTGGTCGAGTTTGCCGCAGACAGTGACTCCGATGACAAAATCGAAGTTGAACCAGCGCAGTCTAAGATTCCGTCTGCGTGTGACCACTCTTGGTTGCTGTGGCAAACTCAACCAAATCTTCCTCTGTGAAGCCATGGAATTCTTCTTCCGAGTCAGAATCGAACAATATTTCAAAGATTCGCTCTTCATCAGAATCAAACTCAATCATTTCTGAGCCAGCGTGCGCAATTGAAATCGCGCAACAACATGTCTACCTCGATCGGTAACTTCTAAATTCGCGCATGGACTCTCCTCAACATGTGCCCGATGAGGTATCTAAATCGGATGCTTTTTATCTCTATTTCAACTAATAAAGTCGTTGACTTGATGATCGACAAAACGAATCGCTACGCTGGTCAAGTGAGGGTGAAGAAAGGAAGCGATGCGGGAATTTATTCTCGAGTGAGTCAGTGGCAGCCTGTCACTCGACACGTTTTTTAATTTGTGTTGTCTCAGTTTATTTTTAAATCATATTGTATTGCATGGACATAAATTTCAGTGTGTCTATCAGAGAGAGCATTCAATTTTCCATCTTTCCTCCAAAAAGTTTGCCTCTATAGCAAATAATAAAATAATTGTATATTTTTAAACAGAAGAGGGGTCTCGGTTTTGGGGTACGTCCAGAAAATAACTGGCTGCAGGGAGTAAAATCCGTGAAAAATTAATGGCGTCCAGAGGGTTAAGTAGCCAACGAAAGCTTATGGGTTGTAAAACTCTATCCATCTGTCCGGCCATCCATCCATCTATCCATCCATCCATCCATCCATCCATCCATCCATCCATCTAATGTGTCTCAAATAAGCAGCATCATATTGCTATTTCTAAATTGCCACAGCAGTTATCTCCACTGGCCTAAGGGCTGACCTCCTCCACTGTGCTTGCAGTATGACCTGGGCCAGTCTGAGCTGGACCTGTACCTGAGCAACCAGCAGAGCGAGACCAAGAAGCTGGAGGAGATGAAGAAGAACCTGGCCAAAGCAGAGAGCACCATCAAGGAGAGACAGAGGTGAAGCAACAGGAAACTCTAGTGGAAAGAAACTGAACGATGTAGACATTTGTCAAATGTCACACATGAGACTTTTAGGGTTTAAATCTTTATTTTAAAGAAATAACTTCCTTTGCTTCATTGATCATAGTCAAAGAAACTACAATGGGAAGAAGGATAACTTCCTCATTGGGCATGCTTAGAAATGAGAATGGCTAAATATGAGTTATTCCCCTTTGCTGCATGCTGACCAGGCCGTCTCCTGCTTTGTTATGACTAGTACAGTCGATCTTTCTCATGTTGTGACTTGCTTTATTTTCACATTTTCGGTATTTAAAACAGCAAACACACACACACACACACACACACACACACACATACACTGAAGAAGTTTCCATTCTGATTCGGTTATTTTATTTGGTGCTATATGTTTGCTTCACATTGTTTCTTTTTTACATTGCTTGAGGTATCCCAATTCGCTAAACACATCCATAATGCATGCATGGCTCATTCGAAAGAGGGCAACAGAACAACTGATGCCCAATAGCAATAGCAACTGAACAATAAATAGCAATAAATGATGACAGTGCCAAGTTTTTAAGTACAAAGTGAAATCATGTGACTGGACAAAGGCACAATTACAAAATACAAATAAATAAAATCGAGGCCCATTTTAAATTAAGTTCTCAGCTCATGGGGGAAGCATAAGGTGACCCTAGAAACCGAAATTAGGAGATCTCCCGCCCCTAGGGCAGACTAAAAAAAAAGGGGGGGGGGGGCGGCTAATTTGTGAAATAGTATAAAAGGAATCAAAAACTGTATACATGTATTTAGTTAATACCCCAAAAATTGTATAGTATATACGATGTCAGACCCTAAAGAAAGTTAGTTAGTCATTGCTTAGACAAAACAAAACAAAATAGTCTGTTTACGGTATCCCGACCAACCCTATTTTGTCCCCGCCGATCCTAGACTTTTTTTTCTGGCATTTGGAGAAAAAGAAAAAGAAAAAAAAATCAATTTTGTTCCTGTTTTTTCGCAAAATAAGTTAAAAAGATGGTTATTAAAAAAAATTAAGAAAAAAACTGGTTGGCCTCAAAGTGCTCAGTACAAAGCTTGAGGCCTTGAACATCAGCTGGCTGCAGCTTTTCAAAATCCTCTCGCCTTGTGAATTGCATCCATATTCTGCACCTAGTTTGACAATAAAAACAACTGTGTTATTGTTAAACTAAGCAAAAAGGAAAGACAAAAAAAGCTAAATCAGATCTTCAGTCTGCAAGAAGAAAGAAAAAAATTATATATAAATCACAATGGTCACTGAGAGAGAGGATTTAGGGCCAACAATAGAGTTCCGACTTGTCTTCGAAACCGAAAAATTCTAGCTTGCCCAAGAAACACCCCCAGCCCAAAATCGCTTACGGATACACCAGTACAAACAGGAGAAGATAAAAACATGCTTTGCAAAATTGTGTTATTTCATTGTGTACGTACGTAATTGTGATCACAATCATTGACAATCTGATCACACGGGCATGATTATGATTGAAAGGAATCGCCTTGTCAGCTTGTGAAATGGCATCCATTCTAAATCTAACGCTCTGCCTAAACGCAAAACGGATGAGTGATGTACCTTTGTACTGTAGTTTTCCCGTAAGCAAGGTTTGATAAAGGATTCAGCAAATATGCCCACGGGTAGTTTGTCATCAAGTGTAAACTGTTGTTTTGTACTGACTGCTGACTCACACTCACAGTCGTAAGTACTCGCTGACGCTGTAGATCTAGTCTACTGAGTTAGTTGACTCGAGCCATTGCATTCTCATTCTGAAGAAGGTAAACCTGATGAAATAATCACTGCACAACCCACCTTTTTTCTTCTTTAGGGAACTTGTGGAAAGTTTTCCCGAAGCAGCTCTGTTTGTAACGGGCGTTCTTGCAACCAAGAGCCGAGCAAAAATCACCACCGCCTCGCACGCGATCGGCCATTTTGTTTTCGCCGCCAGCATGTGACTAGGGACGATAACCCACAAACACTTTTTCGCATTTGCTTCGCAAGTTCCACGTCTTCTTTATGTACAGTGTTTGTCATAGTTCCAATATGTCAACTGAACTTAGCAATCTGTCACTGGAAAACTGGTTTCTTATGCTCTGAAATAGGATAGAAACTACCTTTCTCCTACTACTCTCCTATTTTCCACTGAGGAGATACAACCATATTCCGTAAGTACTACCCATCAGACCAGTGTGGTTATTCTAGATCCAAAACACTACCACTCTTACAACTTTGTTGCATTGCTTAGCAATATCACATTGTCTGAAAGTCACATTTGATTTAATGAGAAATTGACCACATATAGCCCTGCCACTCTGAAAAGTTGTGTGCATTGTAAAAGATGCTAGATTCACTCCAGATCAGCTGCATATTGATAAATCATTTTTGGATACATTCAGTCCATGTCAAGTTTTGATGGGAACTCTGCAGCAACCCTGGAATATTTACACTGCCTGCAGTTGGCAACTGGCAGCAAGAGTGCTTCCTGTGTGAATGTGCATCCTAAGTGCTGTGTCCAGCCTCCCATTCTTTGCCTGTCACAGTCAGACAACTGGCAGCAAGAGTGCTTCCTGTGTGAATGTGCATCCTAAATGCTGTGTCCAGCCTCCCATTCTTTGCCTGTCACAGTCAGACAACTGGCAGCAAGAGTGCTTCCTGTGTGAATATGCATCCTAAATGCTGTGTCCAGCCTCCCATTCTTTGCCTGTCACAGTCAGACAACTGGCAGCAAGAGTGCTTACTGTGTGAATATGCATCCTAAGTGCTGTGTCCAGCCTCCCATTCTTTGCCTGTCAGTCAGACAACTGAGATCAAGAAGCAGCTGCCCGTTGAGGAGAAGACTCTGGCCAGAGCCAAGGAGGACCTCAAGGCTGCGGAGGCTGCTGATGCCAAGATCACAGAGGAGGTAAGTGGCATCCATGTTTGTCTTCCCTTCATTGTGTACCTTGATTCACAGAGATGGTTTTGCAGACGCAGTCCTAACACATCATACGCGATCCTCTCGCAGGTCCAGAGGTGCATTTCCTTTCCGAAGGTATTTTAAGAAAGTTCAGAGATGAGTGCTCACGGCAATCATAGACGTGTTCAATTAGGAGGAAAGCTTTGGGCTTCATGAATGCTCGCTGTAGCGCTCATCTCTGAATATTTTGTTAATACTTTTTGAAATGAAATGTACCTCTGCTCTCGCAAGAGGATCACATATGATGTATGAGGATTGCTTCTGAAAAATGTGCCTCTGGCCTAGTGATTGCTTTGAATAGTTCACCCAAAGAAAAAAACGCTTTGTATGTTTAAAAAAGAATTTCTGCTTTCCCTGCTATTATGAGTAGAGAGCAGATATCGTCATGATTTTAATTAAGTTTGGACTCAAATTATCTTGTCAAAGCAGACTTTTGCCTTGTTGAATTCTTTCGAATATAACATATTATTCTGCTGTACTCTCTAATCATAAATTAGATCACTTCACAGTGGCAATAACAATTTACGAATTGTAAAGATTCCTTCAACTATCAGAAACATTTCAGGAGTCAAGATGGTAAATAGATCTACAATTGTCCTCTTGTGTTGCTCCACCTACAGCCTAATCTGAGACAAACTTCTACTGAGAAATTTTAAACTAGTAAACTGCAGTAATGACTTGTTTCCTATGACGATCACTAAAGGTCGGACCCATGCACACCCCATGCATTCATTTTGACAATAGCGATGTTGTTTTATTTGGAGTGTAGGCACTGTTTATTTCTGAATGTGAGTCTTCTGGTCCAAGAAAACTGCCTCCATGTGGTAACTGCATGTAATGATGACAAGCACACATGCGCAACATGGCTGGTTATGTGGGCTGTGCTGCGAGACGTTAATTCTACCAGCCACACACAGTTCAGACAAAAGGCCAACTTGAATCTTCATGACACACTTACCTACAGCTGACACTGAAGGATGGATGGATGGATGGAGTTTTTACGGCCTATCAGCCATTGTAGACAATGTAAGGCCACTAAGCATGAAAATCACTAAAATAGTTTGGAATAAACACAAATCAAGTCACGATGCCCCTAGTTATTTGCCTCTTACAAATCGCCTAGGGAGGCGTGGTGGGTCTATTCTCACCCCCAACCCTCAGGGGGAAGCTGACACTGAACCTTCTTGCTGGTCCTGTCCAGGTGCGAGCACTGCGCACCAAGGTGGAGGAGGCGCGCAGCAGCTTCCAGGCCTCCAAGAGCCGCAACTACGTCCTCAACGCCCTCATGGAGGAGAAAAAGCAAGGCCGTCTGGCCGGCATCTATGGCCGCCTGGTGGGGTCCTCTTGTCATTATGATGAGTTCTTGGGATGTTGTAGAGATGTTTATATGCACTCAGTCTCTTTCAGCATGTAAGAGTCTTTTGAGGGTGCTGCAACAAATGGCCCATCTTGTGAATGCTGGAATGATTTTTACGTTTTGATGGTACAATTTTACAGTAAGTACAAGACAGACAGAGCACAGACTGCAAGCCTTGAGTGACAGACACAGAGAGACACTGACAGATACAGGGTGCAGACTGAAAGCCTTGAGAGAGAATGAGAGAGAGATAGATGAATAGATGCAGAGTGAGACAGAACAGAGACAGCCAGAAAGCACAGACTGCAACCCTTGAGTGACAGAGAGAGAGAGAGACTGACAGAAAGAGATAGCCAGAAAGCACAGACTGCAGGCCTTGAGTGACAGAGACTGACAGTGAGACTGCAACCCTTGAGTGACACTGAGAGGGAGACTGACAGAGAGAAACAGAACAGAGAGAGCCCGAGAGCACCAACTACACATTTTGACATTTACCCATGTATGATCATGCATTTATGCTCCGTCCTAACTGGACACAGGGAGACCTTGGAGGGATAGAGGAGAAGTATGACGTGGCCATCTCCACCGCCTGCGGTTCCCTGGACAACATCGTGGTGGACTCCATCAACACTGCACAGCGCTGTGTGGAGTTCCTCAAGAAGAACAACATCGGCTCAGCCACCTTCATCGGGCTGGACAAGATGCAGCGCTGGGTGGAGTACACCAAGAGGAAAATCAACACGTAGGTGTTTTGAAATAACACTAGAGTTGATTTTATACTCTAGACCTATTGATGTCTCTCTCTCTCTCTCTCTCTCTCTCTCTCTCTCTCTCTCTCTCTCTCTCTCTCACACTCTCACTCTCACTCTTGGGTTTGAAATCCTTAATATTCTTTTCATGTGACACTGACAGTGCCTATCCCATTTCATTCTTATAAATTTGTTGGCTCCCAGAAGTTCTGTAGAAAGACAATGCACCAGCCCCACTTCAGAATCACTGCAAGATGTAACTTGTTTAGTCTTGGTAGACTTGCTTTATTTCACCAGTGTAAGACCAGTGTACCTCTCTTCTTGCAGGCCGGAGAACGTGCCTCGCCTGTTTGACCTTGTGAAGGTGGCGGACGAGACTGTGCTCCCGGCATTCTACTTTGCTCTGCGAGACACTCTGGTGGCCAAGGATCTGGACCAGGCAACACGCATTGCGTATGGAAAGTCACGCTACCGAGTTGTTACCCTCCACGGTGACCTCATCGACCAGTCAGGTGTGTATGATGACAATAAACGATGCTACACAATTTATGGCCACGTTCATGCCATTTTGGAGAAAGGTATTCATGCTCTCGGTGCATTGATCGGAAGCTTAGAGTAATCTGGAAGCATAACATACTTTGCACAATAAGCTGTAACCAAAATCTCATCAGGCTACAACACTGAAGACTCTACAGAGCAACAGACTACAGATCAGTGACAGAACATGCAGAAGGTGGCTTGAGCCTTCTACTTGCAGTGTATTGGAATACAACACGGAGCTGCTCTACGATAGTGGGAATCCCAGAGTGTGGAGCTCGTAGAGCCTGCTCCATTCCTTCAGCTTACTTGGATTGTTTATGTTTTCTTCTGTTTTCTTCTTTTTTTCTATGATAGCCATTTGTGTGCAAAACACATGCAAATGCTTGTCTCTCTCTCTCTCTCTCTGCTCATAGATTTGTGTCTCTCTGCCTGTCTTTGTCTGCCTGTCAGTCTGTCTGTCTATGTTTGTCTGTGTCTGTCTGTCTGTCTCTGTCTGTCTGTCTATGTATGTCTGTCTGTCTATATCTGTCTATGTCTATGTCTGTCTATATGTAGCATGGCCACAGCCTCAGTCAAAAGCGTGGAATTCCCCGCTTTGACTGCATTGGTTGACTTTAGCAGGCCGATGCATTAAATGTAATGAATATTTGTTATGTCTGACAGAATGAAAGTTGTAAATAAATGTATGAACAAAACGTTTATGTTGTTTTTGTGTCGAAATCTTGAGTAGTTTGTGAACAATAATGGATAAACCGGGCCAAAACGCCTTCCGACTTGAGTCACGCAAAGTGGCACCAGCGCGAATCGGCTTCGCGATGCGCTCCCTCTCTTAAAACGTGAAAACCAAAGTCGTTTTTCATTGGATAAAGTCCAAATTTGGGGGCCAATGAGAGGACACCTTACTGAGCAGTTTGGTATGTGTCGTTTTCCGATGCGTTCGACCGACGCCGAGAAAAATGGAGGTAAGTTTGTATCATATTTTCTATTTAAATTCTAAGTTATTGCGATCCAACTTTTCCTAAAACGACATATGTCGTTAGAATCTGTATTCTTTCAGCTTTTTACTGATATATTATTTATTTAAGGGCGTTGTGATTTCGCTTTGGTTTTATGCAACGCACTGGGGAACCCTCCCTGCTCGAAATGGCGCTCGAAGTCGAAATGACGCTCGAGCGAAATGGCGCTCGGGCTGGGGTCAGCCATCACTTGTACTAAGTTGTAGTTGTCCGACCGCGTTGATTTTTATTTTTAATCATAATCTACCTTTATTGATTTCCAAAATTCACTCTCCTCCTTAAACGATCAGAGACAATCGTTCATGCGATCGCCGCATGCCGTACACCGTATGGAACTACTAGCCTGCACCTCATGAATATTAACAAGGCTAGTGAAAACATTGGCTGAAACAGGTCACGTGACCAAATAAATCAGCCTCATTGGCTCCTTGCGTAAACAACATGGCTGCCTCCAGTTGACTTGACTCTCGCTTCGATCATGATCTTGCCTGTTACTCGCAAATCATGGGTCGAAAAAAGCAACTGACGGTGCAGTATCAACGCAGCAAGTCTACAAAAAAGAAGAAGCAGCTGGCCGCAGCTCGAGAGTAACGCTGGGAGCCACACATAGTCTGTTAGTTTTTAGTCTTGGGCCAGTCCATTACAGTCGTTGACCCCTTCAATGGTGCTATTTATATACGCACGCTGTGTCATTGCTAGCCCGGGCGCTCGAAAAAAGCAACTTGGTAGGGGTGTCAGATTGTTCTTTTCAGTCAGCTGTACTGTATTCATTCAGTTTTCACTTTTAAATGATGCATCACACACAACCACACACACACACATTCTCTTAGATTTTTTCAGTACATGCACTATAAGTAAATGACGAGTCAACTAATTGCTGTGTTAAAATGGAAGTAAAAACAAAAATGATTTGAGATTTTGGCCTTGATGACCTTCACAAAAGTAAACAGAAGGTAAAAATGATGCAAAATAAAATGACATTTGTAATATTAAAAAAATTATTATTTCTCTCATTTTTGTTCATTTCAGATTCCTAGTCATTTGCGAGGACTGCCTCTGCTGAAGTATGTTCAATCTGAAGATGTACAAAAAGGCAATGTCACCATATCCATTCGCCTTGCACTTCAAATTTTCAAGGCAGGCAAACAGGTCAAATCTGTCAAACACAGTGCCATCCCAATCATCTTGAGTCTGCAGGGTCTTCAGGAAAATGACATCACTCCAGCCATCATCGATAGAGCAAGGACTCGTTTATCGAGGCTTGAAAAGAGACTGAATTTGCTTCCTAGCCACAAGAGAAAAGAAGAAGAGAAATTAGAGTTCCCAAGGATTATCCCCCAGTTCCCGTCCCGCACGGTTGAACCCCACCCAACCACGAGGGAGCCGGGCCCAGCACTCCGGATACAAGTCGAGGCGCTCTGAGTTCTGGTCCAGGCAGCCGTGTTTGCTGTCCCCACTCCCACCACGCTTGGTGGTTTCATAACTCGCGCCCCTGCGACACTGCATATTTTGTATAAATAATGCAGATTTTATGCAAATTAGACGATTTCCAAATGCACTGAGAAAATTTCTGAGCACACCATTGGATTCGGCATGAGTTCTGGTCCAGGCAGCCGTGTTTGCTGTCCCCACTCCCACCACGCTTGGTGGTTTCATAACTCGCGCCCCTGCGACACTGCATATTTTGTATAAATAATGCAGATTTTATGCAAATTAGACGATTTCCAAATGCACTGAGAAAATTTCTGAGCACACCATTGGATTCGGCATGTCTTTTTCTTTCAGAGTACCAAATTTGATCAATTTTTAATAAATGCTGATAATATTTGAAAAACTTCATTATTTTGAATCAATGAACGGTGCCATGAGCTAGCTATTGTTCTAAGCCAGAAACGTTCCACAAAATGGTATAAATTTTCGGTCTTTAATTGCACATAACTCGTTTATTTTTTGTCCGATTTTAAAAAATGAAAGTGTTCTGTGATCAGCTTTCTGAGATCTATACAGAAAATACAGCAAATCAAGTAGAAATTAATAAAAAAGCATGTGGCCATGCTACTATATGTATATATCTGTCTGCCTGTCTATATGTCTCTCTGTCTGCCTATATGCATCTCTGTCTGCCTCTCTCTCACACACACACTCTCTCTCTCTCTCTCTCTCTCTCTCTCTCTCTCTCTCTCTCTCTCTCTCTCTCTCTCATCCTTGCGTGTGCTGTGGCTGCAGGTACCATGAGTGGAGGAGGCAAGATGGTGTGCCGAGGACGCATGGGTGCCAGCGCCAAGACGGACATGGACCCCAAGGAAATGGCCAACATGGAGAACAGGCTGCAGAAGGTGAGTGCAGAGTGCCTGGGTGGAGGCTGGCTGTGTGGCCGAGTGGGCAGCTGGCTTGACCTGCAGTCGCTTGTGGCTGGTACCTGTGGTGCTCCAAGCTGCATGGTTTCCAGAGTGGCATCCTTGAGCAATGTGCTTGACTCACAGTACTTCTCCCCACCCACAAGTAAAACTGGGTACCTCGGCGGCGGCACTGTTGCGTGATGAACCCTTGCATGCGGCCATGAGCCAGCATCGGGTGGGAATACTCCCCAGGGAGTGGAGTCGGTGCTGCTACCTTACTGCATCTTGTCTGTCACTGTGTTTTGCCACAATGGAAAGTACATACATTACCATTTCGTACTGGAACTAAACAAAAACTATGAAAATTCCACCAAATAGACACCATGTCTCACGTGTTCAGCATTTGCCATTGGTGATTTCAATAAGAGGAAAAAGATCTGACATGGTTTACCAAATCCCTTTTCCTGTCGCCGAAGGCAAGTAAATTTTCCATCGGGAAAGGTAATAGCTGAACGTCACTTACCTGTGGGAAAGATTAAAACTGTTGGAAGCGACTACTTGTAGTGTTTCATGTTAAAAGTCCAAGTGCAATAGGGACCCGATGATGGCAGTCAGAGTGGATTTTCCCAAGTGTTGTCAGGACTATGCCAAAGAAACACAGTTATTGTGCCGCACTGTCGAATCATTATGAACTGCTTGTCCATGCTTCAAGTGTTCAATGCTTCATTTTTTTTCTTCAGGAAAGCTAAAAACCAGGTTTTACTCGCTGGGGGGAAAGCATGCTTCCAACAACAAAAATTGGCAAACCTTATGTGGATGAAGGTCTGAAAACCATTAATCCTGAAATTTGCATGATGTATGGATGTTGTTATAATCACTTGAGCTGAGATGGATGGGGTTCCTTTTTTTGACACTCCCAGCCTGCATTTCGGTGAGGCAGATCACCACACAGTGTGCCTGGCCACTGATGCAACAAGAGAAGAGTGACCAATGAAGTCTGGTGAGATGACGTTGCAGGGGCAAGCTTTCGGAGACTGAGGTCCTTCTTCAGGCCTAGATAGAAATCTGACACTGGCCCTTCACCTCTGCGTCGGGTCACTGATGATGACTCATCGACACCTGAAGCTGTGACTCGGGCGTGGCCCACCTCCCCAGAGTCAGGAAGGCAGGTCTGAAACACTTGAAGATGGGGGCTCTTCCTCTGAAGACTGTCAGTCTTGCTTCTCATGAAGTTCTTGTCCTCCAGTATTAATATACTGTTACAACTTCAACTTGCATCATCATCATCATTGTCATTATTGTCATTGTTATTGTCACCCCTGAGTCAGTGCCTGGTGGCTGCAGGTGTCGGCTGAGTTCCAGCAGTGCCGACAGAACAAGGAGAAGCTAGAGGACCTGATAGGCCAGTCTGAGAAGTCCATCACGCAACTGAAGCACAACCTGGAGAAGTTTGAGATCGACATCAAGGTAAGTTCTTCATGTAACTACCTAGGATATTCTGTAGAATAGTGTCAGAAAAATTAAGAAAGAGAACTTGAAAATTCAAGCTGTTGTCATTGACATAATATTCACCAATCAGGCCATATACATATAAAAGTAATGAAAATAAAAGCTGTCTTCATTACCAATTGTGTTGTGGTTTTTTTCCATGATCTGGCAATTTCATAGACATGAGAAATGTTTACTTGTACACATGTACTGAAGGTTTTGTTTCTGTTGTGATCACCATTGCACTGCCACCCTCAATACAGTCTTCTTCATTACCTCTGCCTCTCTTGTCTCTTTTGACTTGTCTGTATTTGTGTCTGTTGGTTTTCATGAATGTAATTTTTGTCTATATGTGTCTGTTTCTTTGTGATTGTGTGTATGTCTATTTCTCTGTCACTGTCTCTCTCTCTAGCTCTTATGTGTCTCTGTCTCCTCTTACCCCACCCACCAACCCACCCACCCACCCACCCACCCACCCACCCACCCACCCACCCACCACCACCACCACCACCACCACCACCACCACCACCACCACCACCACCACCACCACCACCACCATCACCACCACTCTCTGTCTCAGTCTCTCTGTCTCTGTCTCTCTGTCTCTCTCACACACATACACACAAATATACACACACTGCAATGAGGTTCTCTGTCCTGGCAGGCACTGGGAGAGCAGGTGATCAGCCTGAGGTCACAGATCAAAGAGCAGGAGGTCAAGGTGAAGGCTGCAGCCCCTGATGAGAAGGAACTAAGCAAAATACGGAGCAAGGTGGAGGCCTGCAGGAAAGGTGAGAGAGGGCAGACTGCAGACAAGGTGAGAGGGCAGACTGCAGACAGTGTGAGAGAGGGCAGACTGCAGACAAGGTGAGAGAGGGCAGACTGCAGGAAAGGGGAGAGAGGGCAGACTGCAGGAAAGGTGAGAGAGGGCAGACTGCAGGAAAGGTGGGAGAGGGCAGACTGCAGGAAAGGTGAGAGAGGGCAGACTGCAGACAATGTGAGAGAGGGCAGACTGCAGGAAAGGTGTGAGAGAGGGCAGACTGCAGGAAAGGTGAGAGAGGGTGGACTGCAGACAATGTGAGAGAGGGCAGACTGCAGGAAGGGTGAGAGAGGGCAGACTGCAGGAAAGGTGAGAGAGGGCAGACTGCAGACAATGTGAGAGAGGGCAGACTGCAGGAAAGGTGAGAGAGGGCAGACTGCAGACAATGTGAGAGAGGGCAGACTGCAGGAAAGGTGTGAGAGAGTGCAGACTGCAGGAAAGGTGAGAGAGGGCGGACTGCAGACAATGTGAGAGAGGGCAGACTGCAGACAAGGTGAGAGAGGGCAGACAGACCTGTTTACTCTCCCGATTTTAGCGGGAGACTCCCGATTTCAGACCCTATTTCCCGACCTCCCGCTAGCTTTGTAAATCTCCCGATTTTTTTTTCACTGATCTCCCGAAAATGAAAAATTTTGAAAGGTTTATTTCGTTTCCGAAGCGTTTACATGACGATCCGAACTTTCTACTACACCACTGAAGGTCGTTCTGCCGATCTGCAGTACAATTTGTTTGATTGGTTGAGTCAGGGCTTTTGTCCAATCGAGAGCCAGTTTACAATCTGGAATAGCCGCCATTTTGCTTGACCGATCCGAATGATGGCGTCGATTGAAAAGTCAATGAGAAAGAATCGCGGAACCGATTCTGAATCCGACAGTGAGTGTGACACAGAGGATGAGAAAAGAAAGTCCACTGATGTCAGAAGCAGAAAGAGAGTAAAGTACAACGCAAAGTGGAAGGCTGAGTGAAAATCCGAATTCCCGGCATTTCGGCTCGCCCATCGTCTAAATCGCAATCACGCGGGTTTTGCACGTTCTGCAAAAAAGACATCAAGTTCAATGTGAGCCACGGAGGCAAGAATGAGAGAGAGAGAGAGAGCGAGAGAGAGAACTTGTGCGCGCACGAGAGAGAACTTGCGCGTGTGCACGCGAGAGAGAGAGCGCGAGAGAAAGAGCGCGCGCGTGCGAGAGAGAGAGAGAGAGAGAGAGCGAGCGAGCAAGCGAGAGAGAGACAGCGCGCGCGCAGGAGAGAGAGTGAGCGCCGGCGCGCGGAAGAGAGAGAATTTGACTTTTCGCCTCCCTGATCAGAGATGGGACTTATTGGCGTTTCAGCTGATTTCTGAGTTTTTTATTCCACTTTCAGCTAATTTGTATTCAATTGTTATGAAATTTGTGACCTGGGATGGTACACATATCTAATAATAAAAATCTCCCGCTTTTATTGAAATCTCCCGATTTTTGAGTCGCCATCTCCCTATTTTGCACAACTTAAGGTAAACAGGTCTGGGCAGACTGCAGACAATGTGAGAGAGGGCGGACTGCAGACAAGGTGAGAGAGGGCAGACTGCAGGAAAGGTGAGAGAGGGCAGACTGCAGACAATGTGAGAGAGGGCAGACTGCAGGAAAGGTGTGAGAGAGGGCAGACTGCAGAAAAGGGGAGAGAGGGCGGACTGCAGGAAAGGTGAGAGAGGGCAGACTGCAGGAAAGGTGTGAGAGAGGGCAGACTGCAGAAAAGGGGAGAGAGGGCAGACTGCAGGAAAGGTGGGAGAGGGCAGACTGCAGGAAAGGTGAGAGAGGGCAGACTGCAGGAAAGGGGAGAGAGGGCAGACTGCAGGAAAGGTGGGAGAGGGCAGACTGCAGGAAAGGTGAGAGAGGGCAGACTGCAGGAAAGGTGGGAGAGGGCAGACTGCAGACAATGTGAGAGAGGGCAGACTGCAGACAAGGTGAGAGAGGGCAGACTGCAGGAAAGGTGAGAGAGGGCAGACTGCAGACAATGTGAGAGAGGGCAGACTGCAGGAAAGGTGTGAGAGAGGGCAGACTGCAGAAAAGGGGAGAGAGGGCGGACTGCAGGAAAGGTGAGAGAGGGCAGACTGCAGGAAAGGTGTGAGAGAGGGCAGACTGCAGAAAAGGGGAGAGAGGGCAGACTGCAGGAAAGGTGAGAGAGGGCAGACTGCAGGAAAGGTGAGAGGGCAGACTGCAGGAAAGGTGAGAGGGCAGACTGCAGGAAAGGTGTGAGAGGGCAGACTGCAGACAAGGTGAGAGAGGGCAGACTGCAGACAAGGTGAGAGAGGGCAGACTGCAGACAAGGTGAGAGAGGGCAGACTGCAGACAAGGTGAGAGAGGGCAGACTGCAGACAAGGTGAGAGAGGGCAGACTGCAGACAAGGTGAGAGAGAGCAGACTGCAGGAAAGGTGAGAGAGGGCAGACTGCAGGAAAGGTGAGAGGGCAGACTGCAGGAAAGGTGTGAAAGGGCAGACTGCAGACAAGGTGAGAGAGGGCAGACTGCAGACAAGGTGAGAGAGAGCAGACTGCAGACACTGTGAGAGAGGGCAGACTGCAGGAAAGGGGAGAGAGGGCAGACTGCAGGAAAGGTGAGAGAAGGCAGACTGCAGACACTGTGAGAGAGGGCAGACTGCAGGAAAGGTGAGAGAGGGCAGACTGCAGGAAAGGTGAGAGAGGGCAGACTGCAGGAAGGGTGAGAGGGCAGACTGCAGGAAAGGTGTGAGAGGGCAGACTGCAGACAAGGTGAGAGAGGGCAGACTGCAGGAAAGGTGAGAGAGAGCAGACTGCAGGAAAGGTGAGAGAGGGCAGACTGCAGGAAAGGTGAGAGAGGGCAGACTGCAGGAAAGGTGAGAGGGCAGACTGCAGGAAAGGTGAGAGAGGGCAGACTGCAGGAAAGGTGAGAGGGCAGACTGCAGGAAAGGTGAGAGAGGGCAGACTGCAGGAAAGGTGAGAGAGGGCAGACTGCAGAGGGCAGACTGCAGGAAAGGTGAGAGAGGGCAGACTGCAGGAAAGGTGAGAGAGAGCAGACTGCAGACACTGAGAGAGGGCAGACTGCAGGAAAGGGGAGAGAGGGCAGACTGCAGACACTGTGAGAGAGGGCAGACTGCAGACAAGGTGAGAGAGGGCAGACTGCAGGAAAGGTGAGAGAGGGCAGACTGCAGACACTGTGAGAGAGGGCATACTGCAGACAAGGTGAGAGAGGGCAGACTGCAGACAAGGTGAGAGAGGGCAGACTGCAGGAAAGGTGAGAGAAAGCAGACTGCAGGAAAGGTGAGAGGGCAGACTGCAGACAAGGTGAGAGAGGGCAGACTGCAGACAAGGTGAGAGAGGGCAGACTGCAGACAAGGTGAGAGAGGGCAGACTGCAGACAAGGTGAGAGAGGGCAGACTGCAGGAAAGGTGGGAGAGGGCAGACTGCAGACAATGTGAGAGAGGGCAGACTGCAGGAAGGGTGAGAGAGGGCAGACTGCAGACAATGTGAGAGAGGGCAGACTGCAGGAAAGGTGAGAGAGGGCAGACTGCAGGAAAGGTGAGAGAGGGCGGACTGCAGACAAGGTGAGAGAGGGCAGACTGCAGGAAAGGTGAGAGAGGGCAGACTGCAGACAAGGTGAGAGAGGGCAGACTGCAGACAAGGTGAGAGGGCAGACTGTAGACACTGTGAGAGAGGGCAGACTGCAGACACTGTGAGAGAGGGCAGACTGCAGACACTGTGAGAGAGGGCAGACTGCAGACAAGGTGAGAGAGGGCAGACTGCAGGAAAGGTGAGAGAGGGCAGACTGCAGACAAGGTGAGAGAGGGCAGACTGCAGACAAGGTGAGAGAGGGCAGACTGCAGACATGGTGAGAGAGGGCAGACTGCAGGAAAGGTGAGAGAGGGCAGACTGCAGGAAAGGTGTGAGAGGGCAGACTGCTGGAAAGGTGAGAAAGGGCAGACTGCAGACAATGTGAGAGAGGGCAGACTGCAGGAAAGGTGAGAGAGGGCAGACTGCAGGAAAGGTGAGAGAGGGCAGACTGCAGGAAAGGTGAGAGAGGGCAGATTGCAGGAAAGGTGAGAGAGAGCAGACTGCAGGAAAGGTGAGAGAGGGCAGACTGCAGACACTGTGAGAGAGGGCAGACTGCAGGAAAGGTGAGAGAGGGCAGACTGCAGACAAGGTGAGAGAGGGCAGACTGCAGACAAGGTGAGAGAGGGCAGACTGCAGACACTGTGAGAGAGAGCAGACTGCAGGAAAGGTGAGAGAGGGCAGACTGCAGACACTGTGAGAGAGAGCAGACTGCAGGAAAGGTGAGAGAGGGCAGACTGCAGACACTGTGAGAGAGAGCAGACTGCAGACACTGAGAGAGAGCAGACTGCAGAAAAGGGGAGAGAGGGCAGACTGCAGACACTGAGAGAGGGCAGACTGCAACAAGGTGAGAGAGGGCAGACTGCAGACAATGTGAGAGAGGGCAGACTGCAGGAAAGGTGAGAGAGGGCAGACTGCAGGAAAGGTGAGAGAGAGCAGACTGCAGGAAAGGTGAGAGAGGGCAGACTGCAGACAATGTGAGAGAGGGCAGACTGCAGGAAAGGTGAGAGAGGGCAGACTGCAGGAAAGGTGTGAGAGGGCAGACTGCAGGAAAGGTGAGAGAGGGCAGACTGTAGGAAAGGGAAGAGAGGGCAGACTGCAGGAAAGGTGAGAGAGGGCAGACTGCAGGAAAGGTGAGAGAGGGCAGACTGCAGGAAAGGTGAGAGGGCAGACTGCAGGAAAGGTGAGAGAGGGCAGACTGCAGGAAAGGGAAGAGAGGGCAGACTGCAGGAAAGGTGAGAGAGGGCAGACTGCAGGAAAGGTGAGAGAGGGCAGACTGCAGGAAAGGTGAGAGAGGGCAGACAACAGACAATGTGAGAGAGGGCAGACTGCAGGAAAGGTGAGAGAGGGCAGACTGCAGGAAATGTGAGAGAAGGCAGACTGCAGACACTGTGAGAGGGCAGACTGCAGGAAAGGTGAGAGATGGCAGACTGCAGGAAAGGTGAGAGAGGGCAGACTGCAGAAAAGGGTATGCCAGCAATGCCTAACCTTGATAGCTCTAACCAAGAAGAACAACATAATGAGTGCAGGGAATGGACATTTCTTTTGAGAAGCAAACAGTGCTTTTGAACACTGCATATTCCCCATGCTACATGGGAGACTGTTGCACTAGAAATGGACAGCTGAAGGCAAACTGCAAAACGCCCCGACCAGACATGAGGACAAACTTTTGAAGCTTGCACGAGAGGTGGGCACACAGGAAGACCTGGCTCCAAACAGAGGCGGGTTTCTCAGGACTGGGATACACTAGCCAAGTTAGTCAAAGGCATTCCAACTAAGGTGCGTTTTATTTCAAAAGATGTTCAAACCACTCGCCTGCTCGCCCATAGTGAGTAAATAAAACTGCAGTTGCTCGCCCATTGAGTGAGTGAAAAGAAGAGGGGAAAATGAAATACTTTGATGTTCTCTCCAATTGTCTCACTGGAAAAACTTCCACAGATGGGTTAGATTTCATTAATAGTACTATTTAGGATGTAGTGGGTGGGACAGGAGGATTCTGGATAAAACTGGCTTTGACTTATATGACAGATGTGTGACAGTGCTTTATTTTGTTATCTTTTTGCTTTATTTACTCGTTCATCGGGCGAGAGACTGCCGTCTAATCTAGCCCAAGGAACATTTCACTCAAAGTGGACGAGCTGGTAAATGGTTTGAACACCTTTTAAAACGAAACATGCCTTGGTTGGATTGCCTTTTACTAACTTTGCTAGCGTATCCCAGTCCTGAGAAACCCGCCTCAGATTAGCATCTTCAGAATAAATTTTTTAGGGCTGTGGAAGGAACTGCCACTCCTGTATGGAACTCCACAGCCACTGGAGACTGTTCTGCTGCCCAATAAGACCCTAAAGTGGCCATTGAAACTGCCGGAGACTTGTGATGAATCAAGTGTCCAACATCATTACATGTCTTTTGTCTTGCAGAATACCAGAAGGCTGCCGATGCCGCATCCAAAATTGAGGCTGAGGTCCAGAAGTAAGTTTCCTGTACATCTTGAATGGTAAGACCTGAACAGAACATCTAGCTGCTGATGAACAGTTCATTGCTGATGGAGCAAAGAATTCCATGTTGAAGTAGCTAGGTAGCTGGCTAGCTTTGCTCATTCAGACTTTTGGGACTCCAGATATTTTGTTCGTGGAAAGATCAAAGAAGTTTTTGGAAAGTCTTTCTGTTAATTGCCTTCAGTTCTTTCAGACTGTAGAACATGTGTGGTGTGTGTCCAAGCGTATGGCTATGGGTTTCAGGATCTTTTTATTTTTAAAATATTTATTTAGTTAGTTAGTTATTTATGTATTTGTTATTTATCTATCCATCCATCTATCTATTAATTAATTTATTTGTTTATTTTTATCTCTCCCTAGTTTTTTCACAGACATGTCAATAGATGAGGACTCACTCTGTGTGGGCTTGACTTATTTTCTCCACTCCAAGCAACTTCATGTAGTCACACCATAGAGACTGGCTCTTGCAGTTTTTCCTTAATGCTAGCCGTGAGTGGGAAGTGACTTGATGAAGCATCGCTCCCACTGCTTTTCCAGGCTGCACAACCAGATCATGGAAATCGGCGGTGCCAAACTGAAGGCGGCGCAGAGTCGAGTGGACACCGTGGCCAACCAGATTGATGTCACAGAGGGACAAATCACCAAGGCCAATGTGGAGGTCAAGACTGCGGAGAGGTCAGTATGTCTCCAGACAGGATTTTCTTGGAGGTGAAAAATCTTATAGACTGATCTTATTGAGATAGGTTTACAGACAATGCAAGTTCTTAGATGTACATGTTTGTTTTCACATGAAAATAAGTTAAAGCATGGTTAATACTCTGCTTGTGGATTTACAGAAATGATGCTTTATTCTGTGTGTGTGACTGGAACTTATCCTATTTGATACATATTCCAGGAACTTGAAAGTGCAGATATCATGTGATCAGTGTATTTGGTAACTAGAAAAGTGACGTCTACGTGTAATTTCATTTTGTCATATTATCAAACAGTCAGTACCAGGAATCTGACAAAAAGTTATATTACAGCCTACAAATGATGTTCATATTAGGAAGCAATCTCTGTTTCTGTGATCCAGAAAAATTGCATGATAAATATCTCTCTCTGCCTTATGTTCTACACCTGTGGGTTGGGGGTAGGAATAGACCTGCTTCATCACGGCACTCAATGCATAACAGGCAAAAAAACTAGGGAAACCATTACTAGCTCTTACTCCAACCAGCTTTGTCCTTGTTGTGATCAATGGCTTTGTATAGCTTACAAAGGATGATAGGCCATGAAACTTGTTCATTCATTCATTCATTCATTGCATACCTGCAAATGCAGGAACCTGAAGAAGGCGGAGACCAAGGTGGAGACGCTGGAGGAGGAGATCAGGGAGTGTGGGAAGAAGATCAAGGAGCTGGAGATGGAGATGAAGACGATGGCGGATCAGGCGACATACTGGGTCAAGCACAAGAATGAAACAGAGGTAGGGAAGCCAAAGCGATTTTCTAGGACTGGGATTTGCTAGGGAAGCAATCTGATGGGCCTTTCCTGTCCTTTTTGACTCACATGCGAAGCAAAAGTGAGTCTATGTACTGAGCCGTGTCGTCCGTCCGTCCGTCCGGGCGTCCGGGCGTAAAAAACTTAAACGTTGGATTTTTCTCGGAGACTATTCAGTCTATCAACACCAAATGTGGCATGATGGTGTATGATGACAAGGCCTCAAAAAACATACATAGTGACTTGACCTTGCTTCAAGGTCAAGGTCACAGGAGCCATAAATTTGGTCTCAAAAACAGTCATTTTTCACATTTTCCCAATTTTCTCCCACGTTATTGAGAATGGCGACCTTAGCTACAAGTGGTATATAGGTCAAAGCAAGCCCTATCTTTTGATACCAGTTTGGTTGACCTTGCTTCAAGGTCAAGGTTACAGGAGCTCTTCAAAGTTGGATTGTATACATATTTTGAAGTGACCTTGACCCTGAACTATGGAAGATAACTGTTTCAAACTTAATAATTATGTGGGGCACATGTTATACTTTCATCATGAGACACATTTGTTCACATATCATCAAGGTCAAGGTCACTTTGACCCTTATGAAATGTGACCAAAATGGGGTAGTGAACCACTAAAAGTGACTATATCTCATGGTAGAAAGTGCCAATAAGCACCATTGTGCTTCCTATGTCTTGAATTAACTCTCTGGCAACGTAACGCCCCATATGGGGCGTTACCTACAAAACATTCCTGTATTCTCACCAATGGTCTAAGGGAGGCAACTCCAGTTTAGAATAATGTAGGAACCATATTTCCACAGTGAGTTACCTTTCTTTATGATTTCTTTTGAGGGGAGTTTGAATCAGTGAATTTATTTTGTGAACACCCTATGTTTTGCAAAAATGGCCGACAACTACTTTTCCGTGAAAATCTATCAATTTATATAGTGATTTTTCTTTTCTAGGTGCCTTTTTTATATTGCAAATGCTATCAGAATATAGGTAAATATATTGGCATTGTTTTTGCATTTCAGAATTTTTTTTTTGAAGGCACCATTCCAGCATTTTTCAATTCTTGCAACTTGACTGACGATTTTTGAACTTTTTTTTTTTTTTTTTTTGCTGATTACATGCATTATTTCAGTAGATATAACTCAAATCATGCACATTGAAACATTTTGATCATGATTTGTTTGAATTAAGTGAATACATATCTTTTATTTGATATATAGCTTTTGTCATTATTTCATGGCTTTCTATTTTTGTTAGATTTTTGAAAATGCTTAAAAAACCTACGTTGCTAGTGAGTTGCTTTGTGTTGCATGACCTTGGATGACCTTGACCTTGGGTCAAGGTCACATGTATTTTGGTAGGAAAAATGTGTAAAGCATTTCTTTGTGTATGATGTCATTGGTAGGTTTAGTTGTTTGACCTTGACCTTGAAGGTCACCTGAAGGTCAAGGTCATATAAAGGTCAAGGTCAAGCATGTGAGTCTTATGGGCTTTGCCCTTCTTGTTTTCCTTTCTTTCCAAGTGATGGCTGTAATCATAGTACTTTCCAAGTGATGGCTATAATCATAGTACTTTCCAAGCGATGGCTATAATCATAGTACTTTCCAAGTGATGGCTATAATCATAGTACTTTCCAAGTGATGGCTATAATCATAGTACTTTCCAAGTGATGGCTATACGAGTTACCCATACGAATTTTGCGTATTAATACGCGAGAAAAAATGGAATACGAAAATTACACATGCCTCTGAAAAAATACGCTGAAAAAATGCAGCTTTTGCGTATTCGTAAATGTGCAATTTCGCGCAATAAAGTCCACGTCTGGCACGCGTGGCCCCTATCCAGAACGGCGATTTATCTTTTTAACACTCGATTTATCCCCTTACCCCGGGTTATCTTGGTCGGTGAGATAAGGTACGCTCGTCAGAGGATCCTAGGTTATATATACTGGTTTCCAGCCAAGGGAGAGCGGAACAGACAGTTGGAATCGTCTGAGTTTACTTTAGATATAAATTGGGGTTAAAATAACTTGCCGTTCTGGATACGGACCCTGTTTCCGTTAAAGTTTGAGTGGCACACACAGTCTGCGTCTGTGCGAGAACGCTCACAGTCACCATGAGTAGAGTAGAGTAGAGTAGAGTACATTCTTCGGCTTGCTTAGGCGTCCAGGGCCTGTCGCTGATTCTCGTGGCTCTCTGGTTGTATTTTCGTTGTTCTTATGGATACTGGTCTTTTAACCCTTACACTTCCGAGCGCGGATATAGCCGCGGTCCGAGGGTCGTTCCCTTTGCTGTGAAGCTATTATCAGCAACCAAGTACGAGGTCACATGACTTGCTATCACGTGATCAGTGACGTGTCAGTGCAAATGGCGATCTGCTCTGTTTACATTTCGGCGAAGTTTTCGATCGGTATTTCTGGTGTTTTTTGTCGTTGTGCAATGTGACTTTCTGTGCATGACTCTTTCGCGGCAGATGAGTCATGAATAGGGATGATATGAATCGTTTTTAGTACGAAATCCCGGGAGATGGTGAAGCTAGCGAGGATGGAAGTACCGTAGCGATGAAGAAGGAAATCTCGACTTGAGTGAAGAAGATGATTCGTCGGAGTGGGACTCTGAGACTGACAGATCCGATGAGGATGCTCAACCCAGCACCTCGAGTGGGCGTGGTCGAACTCGTCAACGTGTTAGTTCTCGACGTGGAAGATTTCGTCGAGATTCCCCGCGACTCGGTGCATTCGATCAGACATTCGATGTGCACATCTCGAAAGAATACCCCGTGTACGAAGGGAAGCACGGACCCACCGAATTCCCCCCTCAGGATGCTCTCCCAGTGGACTTTTTTGATCTAGTGTTCTCTCAAGATGCCATCGATCTTCTCGTTGAGCAAACTAATTTGTATGCTCGACAGAAGCGTGCTGAATGGGACTATGATGACACAAGCCCAGTGGAAATGAGAGCTTTCATCGGCATGCTGTTTTTCATGGGGATCCATCGCCTGCCAGAGATGAACCATTATTTTTCCACCCACTGGGTGCTACGTGTACCGGAGTTCACTGCAAGATTCACGCGGCGAAGATGATGGCAGCTATGGAGCAATCTGCACCTGGCAGACAATGAAGCTCCAAGACCTGGAGACCCACATTATGACAAGCTGTGGAAGGTAAGGCCTCTCTTCCACCTACTCCTGAGAGCATTTCAGGAGAAGTTCTACATAGACCAGAGCACTTCTTTTGATGAGATTATGATAAAAGGGAAGGGCAGGAGCCTGATCAAGCAGTACAGGAGAGGGTCAGTGTGCTGAATTTTCATATGTAAAGTTGTATCTCAAATATTGCTCACTAGTCTTGATTGTTGTTTTTTCTTGCTCAGATGGGTTCTCAAAGCTTGTCTGATATGTCAGAATTTATTCCTGGGAATTTTCTGAGTGTAATTTGTAGGTTTAGTATCATTACAAAATTTTTCATCAATTTTCAGGATACATTTTTTCAATCATTGCACCTTATGCAAATGAGCTTGTTTAGGAAAAGTTGATTTTGTGTTCAATGTGAACCCTGTCCTTTTTCCTACCATAGACTGTACAGTTTTGCCTACTTTGCTGCATTGTAAGCAGTTGGGAATTTTTTTCCCAGGTGTACCCGATAAGACCCAAAAATGCGGAAATACACATGCTTGCCTTAGAATTTTTCTGTTTTCCCACATACTGTACCAGTAGACAAACCAGTGATATATGACCTTTTGACCTCGAAAAGAGATTTTGCAAAAATCTTACCCACACGTGACTGCCTGCTCCGCCAATCCGAATGCTTTAGACACAGGCAGGAAGCACGTCAGCAAAGGGGAGGTAACTCCCCCTGCCACGTGATCGCTCTGTCTATATAAGCTTGAGCAGGCAGCACGCCGTTCTCTTTGACATTTTCGAAACTGCTGTCGCGTTTCGCTTGCACGTGGATTACTCGTGCATTGGATTATCCTCGCCTACTTGTGTAGTGTAGAGTTTGCAGTTTCCCTTCACTGGAGTTTAAGGGAAGTTGCGGCTTGCCGCTTTGCTTGCGTCTGTTTTTGACGTTTTCGTTGGCTGGTCGCTTTGTTTTGTTTTGAGTGCACGCGCTGGAGGCTTTGGTTGCTTTGGTGCGTCGCTACTCGTTTTCTTTCAGTGATAGCGACGACTTGCTGTTTGCTTGTTTGCTTGTCTTCGCTTGTCACTGTGTTGTTCGCCTTTCTCGGCGTACGGGAGGTTTTGCGTCCCGTGCGCAGTAATGGCGTCTCGCTTCCACGTGCCTCTTCCGTCTTTCCCGCCTCGGTAAGATGGACGGATAGAGGCGTGCACTGTTGCGTTAGTTTGAACGCTTGTGTGTGTGTTTGGGACTTGGGCGCTTGGACGTTTCGTGCAAGCGCTAGTTCTCGGGTGGTTGGCGAGTAGTTGCTCGTCTTGGAGCGACGATAGGCTGGTGTTTCGCTTGTATTCCTCCCTCCCTCTTGCGGGTTCGTCCACGCGTAAGTCGGTGTGGAGGGCAGCAGCTGCTTTTCCTGTTTCGTCAGGTGAGCCGGCGGGCTGTCGTGTTTGCATTGGGTTTTTCTTGCCTGTTTGCGGTAGCTGTTGCTAACCACTATTAGGTATGGCGTTTGTCTTGTCGCTCTCCGTGTAGAGGCGACAGGATAGCGGCGGCGCCGGCATGACGGATGCGAGTGAGGTGGAGTGAGTTCTCGTTCCATTGACTGAACGAGGTGTTCTCTACCCTCTCCTTTCTTTCTCGCGAGGTGGCCGCTGTTTTTTGGTGGTTGCAGTTGTAACTGGCGGTGCGTTTTGTCGCACGCTGTTGTTACTGTACTCCCACTCAGAGACCATTTTCGCTCAGTACTTGGTGTACGCGCGTGTTGGCTTCTGTGAAATGGCGGGTTGGTGGCTAGTAGTTTCTACTGCCAACGGCTTGCTTTTTTATTGTGTGTGTTTTGCTTGTCGTTGTTTGGGGATTGCTTGTAGCTGGTTTGCACTTCCCCTTCGCTGGGAGCCTGGGGGAAGTATTGCCGCTGTTGGCGTCAGTTGATGTTGTGTGGATTTGTGTGAGCTTGGTACGTTGTGCGCACTCGCTGGTTTTTCAGTTGCGTTGGCGTGGCTCTGCTCTTTTCAGGGTTCGCGAGGACTTGCTGGTTTGCTTGCTGGCTGTCTTCGCGTTCGCTTGTATCGCTGGTCGTTCGCCCTTCTCGACGGCGGTGGCACTTGCTCACCGTGTCGTTAATGGCGGACCACCTTGCGCTGTTCGTGTGCGAGGCGGTCGTGGTACTGGCATCCACTCTGCGGTGGCAGCGGGTACGGGGGGTTGAGAGGAGTATCGCTCATGACGAACGCGTGTTTTTTCTTCCCCTCCTGCTTCGTTTCCACGCGTCGGTTAGGTCTAGCGGCGTGCCGCTGCTTGCGTCAGTTTGAACGCTTGGGCGTTGGGAAGGGTGCGCTTGATCCGGTTGAGTGCAAGCGCTAGTTCTCGGTGCGTTGGCGTGTCGTTGTTCGTTCGGTGCGAGCGACGAATGGCTGGTGTTTTGCTTGTGTGCTTGTCTTCGCGTTCGCTGTTGTTGCTGGCTGTGCACCATTCCCGGGCTTCGGGTCTGGCGCCTTGCTATGGCGTTAATGGCGACCCTCCTTCACGCTGGGCGTGTTGGAGGCGGGCGCCCTTTTGGCGTTGACAGGTAGTGGCAGCGAGGTTGGGGGGAGGCAGCAATTCTCACTCATTACGAGTGAGTGCTTCTTCTCTCATTCCTTCTCTTGCGTCCACGAGTCGGTTGTTTTCGTGTGTTCCCGCGGCTTTTCCTGTGTTGACAGGTGGCGCTGCGGAAATTCGGTTTTCGCTAGCTGCAGTTGTTGCTTTCTCAACACGCGGTCTGCTTCGTCGGTGGACTCTGTGGTTGGGTCCGCGTTTGCTCGTTCTGATGGTGCGGTAGGGGGGGTTTTCTAGCCCGGCCTCTACCCACTGTCCCGGGTACGTGGGACAGGAGTATTTTGTTTTTCTCCTCTCCTGTTTTCCGGCGGGTCGGTTGCTGCTCGTCGGTCAGACTGCGCGTGAGGTTTCAGCCTTTCACCACCCATGTCCCGTTCGCCTGGGCGGGTCGCGGGCGGTCGGCTTGGGCGGGTACGTATCGTGCAATCATGTGTACTGTTCCCGCGCTCTTGGAGGGTGGTGCCCTGCGGCATTCTGCGGAAGGCAGTCCTGCACTCACCGGAAGGTCGAGCTGCGGTAGACTTAGGCAGAGCGTTGCTCCCGGCCGTTCAGCTAACACTGTTTGGTCCGGTGAGCGAGCCACCTACCTTCCTGTGCGATCTCCTGTGCCTCAGCCCTGTGCTTCCGTAAGGTCGCTCTGGGTGGTGCGGTGCATCCACCGCGCTTCCTTAGGTCGAGCTGCGGTTAGATCGCGGCAGAACATTGCTACTGGCCATTCAGCTAACACTGTTTGGTCCGGCCAGCACGCCGCCTCCCTTCCAGTGCGATACCATGCGCCCCCGCCCCACACTTCCGGAAGGTTGAGTGGGGCGGTGCAGCATACCCACCGTGCTTCCAGAAGGTCGAGCTCTGTGGTGGGATCTCAGCGGTACCTGACTACGGGTCGTTCAGCAGAGGCTGTTGGTCTGGTCAGTGTGCCGCCTCCCTTCCCGTGCCATTTCATGTGCTCCGCCTCTGTGCTCCCGAAGGGTCGAGCTCTGCAGTGGGGCCACGGCAGAGCGTTGCTAACGGCCATTCAGCACACGCTGTTTGGTCCGGTCGGCACGCCGCCTCCCTTCCTGTGCTTTCCCGGTGCCCCGCCCCCGCGCTTCCGAAAGGTCGAGTCTGCGGTGGGGTCATGGCGGGGCATTGCTAACGGCCGTTCAGCACACGCTGTTGGTCCAGTTGCTGCCTTGCTCGGAGTTGTTTTCAGTTCCCCTGCTCCTGGGCAGGTGCGCGAGCTGGTCGGCTCGGGCAGGTACGTATCGTGTGTTCGTTGTGGCCTGTTCCCGCGCTCTCGGAAGTTGGTGTCATGCGGCATACTGACGGAAGGCGGTCCCGCGCTTCCGCAAGGTTAAGCTCTGCGGTTGACTTAGGCAGTGCCCCGCTCCCGGCCGTTCAGCTAACACTGTTTGGTCCGGTGAGCGCGCCCCTACCTTCCCGAGCGATCTCATGTGTCCCTCCCTGCGCTTCTGAAATGTCGTGCTGGGCGGTGTACACACCCACCGCGCTTCCGAAAGGTCAAGCCATGCGGTTAGATCGCGTTGCGACCGGTCATTCAGCTAACACTGTTTGGTCCGGTCAGCATGCCGCCTCCTTTCCAGTGCGCTCCCATGTGCTCCGTCCCCACGCTTCCGCGAGGTCGAGTGGGGCGGTGCGGCACACCCACCGCGCTCTCGGAAGTTCGAGCTCTGCGGTGGGATCTCGGCTAGCGTGACTACTGACCGTTCAGCAGACGCTGTTTGGTCCGGTCAGCACGCCGCCTCCCTTCCCGTGCCATTCCAGGTGCCCCCCCCCCCCTCCCTCCCCCCCCCTTCCGCACCCTCAGGGGGCGGTGTGGCACAATGTTGCTTCTCTCCGATGCACGATCCGAAGGCTCTCGGGCGAGATGCTTTTTTGGGTCATGGTCGGGCGTGGTACGTATTGTGTGTTCCTTGTGGCCTGTCCCGCGCTCTCGGAAGTTGGTATCATGGGCATACTGACGGAAGGCGGTCCCGCGCTTCCGCAAGGTAAGCTCTGCGGTTGACTTAGGCAGAGCGCCGCTCCCGGCCGTTCAGCTAACACTGTTTGGTCCGGTGAGCGCGCCGCCTACCTTCCCGAGCGATCTCCTGTGTCCCGCCCTGCGCTTCTGAAAGGTCGTGCCGGGCGGTGTACACACCCACCGCGCTTCCGAAAGGTCAAGCCATGCGGTTAGATCGCGTTGCGATCGGTCATTCAGCTAACACTGTTTGGTCCGGTCAGCATGCTGCCTCCTTTCCAGTGCGCTCCCATGTGCTCCGTCCCCACGCTTCCGCGAGGTCGAGTGGGGCGGTGCGGCACACCCACCGCGCTCTCGGAAGTTCGAGCTCTGCGGTGGGATCTCGGCTAGCGTGACTACTGGCCGTTCAGCAGACGCTGTTTGGTCCGGTCAGCTTGCCGCCTCCTTCCAGTGCGCTCCCATGTGCTCCGTCCCCACGCTTCCGGAGGTCGAGTGGGGCGGGGCGGCACACCCACCGCGCTCTCGGGAGGTCGAGCTCTGCGGTGGGATCTCAGCATAGCGTGACTACTGGCTGTTTTAGCAGACGCTGTTTGATCCGGTCAGACTGTCAGAGTGTCGAGATCAAGAGCCTCGCTTCTGTTCTCGATCCTGGCGACGCTGGCTCGGTGAACTGTCCGGTGCGTGCACTCGCGTGTTATCTGGCTCGAACTCAGTACCGTCGTTTGCGGAAACGACGACTGTTTTCTGCCCGTCACGTAGTCGCGCTGAGGTGTCTAAGACTTCCATTTCTTGCTGTTACGCGTTTTGATCACGGATGCGTACAAGAATGCGTTGCTTGATCCTCCTGCTGGTGCCTCTCGGACTCCTGTACTCCGCAAGGTTGCCACCTCTGTAGCGTTTGCCAAGAGTATCTCTTTGGTTCACTTTATGAGGGCGGTCTGCTGGTGCAGTGACTGTGTTCACACGCTTTTAACTGTGTGAGGTTCGGGTTCGTCATGTCAACGACACCTTGAGCATCAACAAGTTGGTTGTTGCGGATTGGCTCTTCGTGTTTGAGTGTGAGTAGTTTTTTCTGTTGGGTCAGGTGTTTATGCACAACCCACCGCCCATTGCTGGGCAATCATATCACTGGTTTGTCTACTGGTACAGTATGTGGGAAAACTTTAAGAAATTTAAACTAATTTCTATGTTTTCCTAACATACTTACCAGTAGACAAATTACTGTCCCACCCACCTCCCCGTTTGTGCATTTGCTCGGGATATCTCGGCAATGTCAAGAGAACGGCGTGCTGCCTGCTCAAGCTTATATAGACAGAGCGATCACGTGGCAGGGGGAGTTACCTCCCCTTTGCTGACGTGCTTCCTGCCTGTGTCTAAAGCATTCGGATTGGCGGAGCAGGCAGTCACGTGTGGGTAAGATTTTTGCAAAATCTCTTTTCGAGGTCAAAAGGTCATATATCACTGGTTTGTCTACTGGTAAGTATGTTAGGAAAACATAGAAATTAGTTTAAATTTCTTAAAGTTTGTCTCAGGTGTGTCTTTTCTGCTCAAATAGACATCCAAAGTGTGCCTGATGTGTCAGAAGTCATTTCTGGAAAATTACAAGACATCATTTGTAGATTTTGAATAGTTACTTATGATGTTTCTTTGTGTTTGCCCCCCTAAACACATGGCGAATTTTGAGTTACTGCCCTTGTATGCAAATGAGGTTGTTTACAAAAGTTGATTTTGTGTTCAATGTGTACCCTGTCCTTTTTCCTACCATAGACTGTACAGTTTTGCCTACTTTGCTGCATTGTAAGCAGTTGGGAATTTTTTCCCCAGGTGTACCCGATAAGACCCAAAAATGCGGAAATACACATGCTTGGCTTAGAATTTTTCTGTTTGTCTCAGGTGTGTCTTTTCTGCTCAAATAGACATCCAAAGTGTGCCTGATGTGTCAGAAGTCATTTCTGGAAAATTACAAGACATCATTTGTAGTTTTTGAATAGTTACTTATGATGTTTCTTTGTGTTTGCCCCCCTAAACACATGGCAAATTTTGAGTTACTGCCCTTGTATGCAAATGAGGTTGTTTAGGAAAAGTTGATTTTGTGTCCAATGTGTACCTTGTCCTTTTTCCTACCATAGACTGTACATTTTTGCCTACTTTGCTGCATTGTAAGTAGTTGGGAAATTTTTTCCCAGATGTACCCGATAAGACCCAAAAATGCGGAAATACACATGCTTGGCTTAGAATTTTTCTGTTTGTCTCAGGTGTGACTTTTCTGCTCAAATAGACTCCCAAAGTGTGTCTGATATATCAGAAGTCATTTCTGGAAAGATTCATGTTGTTATATGTAGTTTTATTATTTTTGCTGTTTTTTATCCATAAATTTTCACCAAAAAATCTAGAAAAATTTAGAGTTACTGCCCTTGTATGCAAATGAGCTTGTCCAGAAAAAGTTCATTTTGTATTCAGTATCTGCCCTGTTCATTTTACTTTAATAAAATGTATAGTTTTATACACTTCAGTGTTCTGGTTGTTTTTTAATCTTTTTTCTCCTGAACTCACCAATATTTTCACAAAAGTTGGAAATAGTTACGGAAGTGTAAGGGTTAACCAGGCTTAGTCTAGACCATGCCGAAAAGAAAAGGAAATTTGCCTTCAAGCAGCACAAAAAAGACGAAGCGAGATCAGGTTTTTCTGCCGAAGTATCGGCAGATGCCAGGTATCGTGGAATCGGCGAAAGATGTGCACCATGCGAGATGCAGTTATTGCGACTGTGACTTCAGTATTTCCCATTCTGGATACTTCGACATCGCCCGTCACTGTTCTGGGAAAGATCACAAACAACAAGGTACAGGTCATGGAAAACCTGGAAAGTCATGGAATTTGATTTTTCATTTTCCAGGCCTGGAAAGTCATGGAATTTCAACTTAGGTCATGGAAAGTCATGGAATTTAAGAAAGAAAAAAAGAAAGAAAAAAGACGTTTTCTAGGCTGTGCTTCGCGCGATACTCTCAATCTAATTTTAAACGCTGAGCACGTCAGGAAAACGTGCCCTTGCATCCCATTGGTTAATTCTGAAGGCTCGTGTGCCTTCTGCTTCCTGATTGGTTCTTTGGCTAGGTGACCTCGTTTCATTTCCACGCCGGTCCGGTCAGTTGGTTCAAACGAGGACAGAGTGAAAAGAGCTTGTTTTGTTTGTGGTGCAGTGTTTCTTTGAGAATCAGATTATCATCATGCCTGGAAAGTGTCGCTTTCAAGACTCTTGGACAGGAGACCCTGAATACCGTGAGTGGGTCATGCGAGCGAGAGTGGATGGGATGGCAAAGTGCCGATTTTGTGAAAAAGACTTTGATGTATCCAACATGGGAGCGGCAGCGTTGAAAAGCCACATGAAAGGTGTCGCGCACCAGGCGCGTGCTAAAAAACACCAAGAAGAAAAGAGCAAACGTCAAACACGAATATCAGATTTTGTTCAAACTGCAAAAAATGCTGAGACAGAGAGTGCTTCAAAGGTGGTGGTTCCAGCTGGCGCTGCTACGCCGGTCGAAACTAGGCCTGCACCCACTGGCAGTGGCAGTAGATCTACTGGGATTGACACTTTCTTGACAACAGAGGACACACTGAAAGCAGAAATTTTGTGGACTTTGAAAATGGTCATCTCCCACTTCTCATTCTCCAGTACCAAAGGAATGAACGAGCTGTTCCGTCGCATGTTTCCCGACAGTGTCATCGCCTCCAAGTTTGCCTTGAGTGAAAGCAAAGCCCGGTACTTGACAACTTTTGGTCTGGGGCCACATTTCTTAGACATGCTCAAGGCAAAGGCCCGGTCTTCTGATTCTCTGGTGCTGCTCTTTGATGAGTCCCTGAATGCTGAACTTCAGAAGAAACAGCTGGATATCCATGTCCGATTTTGCTATTTACCATTTGGCGCTGGATCGAAATGGCGACCGCATGTCTGTTTCAAAATGTTGCTGTTTCTAACGTAATTTGGTCAAATATAGTTCTGGTTTAATTAGAATAGCTTAAATATATCATATTCAAGAAGGGGATAACGATATATATGCTCATTTCTAAGCCATTTCGAAGACATTAGCGCCATTTCGGTAAATAGCATGACCGTCAAAATCACACAATGGCGAGTAAGAGCGTGACGGCGCAGATGCGATTTTGACGGACAAATCAGCTGAAATCGGTTAGTTTATTGGGGTTTTTGTTTCAGTTTATGCTAGAACAATCATTTAGGAAGATATTTATTGCAATATTTTGCACATATTGGAAAAAGTATTGTAGAACTCGGGACCTTCAGCGAGTGCTAAATAGACGCCGCACGCGATGTTCGAAGAAATTTCATCAGACCGGAAGTGGCCGTCGGTTCGATAGAATCCACTTTTTCTAGGATTCGCACATATCAATAACACAAAATACCAATGTAACATGAAAGATGAAAGTCTTTCTGAGTTGTCTAATTTTTGACTCACATGCGAAGCAAAAGTGAGTCTATGTACTGAGCCGTGTCGTCCGTCCGTCCGGGCGTCCGTCCGGGCGTCCGTAAAAAACTTAAACGTTGGATTTTTCTCGGAGACTATTAAGTCTATCAACACCAAATGTGGCATGATGGTGTATGATGACAAGGCCTCAAAAAACATACATAGTGACTTGACCTTGCTTCAAGGTCAAGGTCACAGGAGCCATAAATGTGGTCTCAAAAACAGTCATTTTTCACATTTTCCCAATTTTCTCCCACGTTATTGAGAATGGCGACCTTAGCTACAAGTGGTATATAGGTCAAAGCAAGCCCTATCTTTTGATACCAGTTTGGTTGACCTTGCTTCAAGGTCAAGGTCACAGGAGCTCTTCAAAGTTGGATTGTATACATATTTTGAAGTGACCTTGACCCTGAACTATGGAAGATAACTGTTTCAAACTTAATAATTATGTGGGGCACATGTTATACTTTCATCATGAGACACATTTGGTCACATATCATCAAGGTCAAGGTCACTTTGACCCTTATGAAATGTGACCAAAATGGGGTAGTGAACCACTAAAAGTGACTATATCTCATGGTAGAAAGTGCCAATAAGCACCATTGTGCTTCCTATGTCTTGAATTAACAGCTTTGTGTTGCATGACCTTGGATGACCTTGACCTTGGGTCAAGGTCACATGTATTTTGGTAGGAAAAATGTGTAAAGCATTTCTTTGTGTATGATGTCATTGGTAGGTTTAGTTGTTTGACCTTGACCTTGAAGGTCACCTGAAGGTCAAGGTCATATAAAGGTCAAGGTCAAGCATGTGAGTCGTATGGGCTTTGCCCTTCTTGTTTTAACTAGTGGTAGGATTCCGTGGTAATTTGTATCAAATCTTTGCGCTACTACAGTACTAGCCAAAATGCACTCGGCAATACCACTTCACTTTCATGGCTAATTGTGGACAATCCACAAAATATTGTGAATAAAAACAAGAATGAAAGTTGTTTATGAAGCAGAAGGTTTCAAGAACATGTGTCGTGTAGTTTTGTGTTAATCCGTCTTATTTCCGCTGAGAACATACAAGCCGATTACGTAAAAAAAAAAACCTCCGCCACTACCGACTCGCGGTGGCTCGACGGAGTTTGCATTTCGCGACTCGGGTTGGTCTCTTCTAAACACTCGTCCGTCGAAGTTTCTCATTTGATCAAGTTGAAACTTTACTACTCATTAGAGGAAAGATTGCTCTTTCGTTCGGTGTATGCTTGAACTTCCGGTGAAAATCGAAAGACGAGTTATGGATGAAAGTTCGAACGTCATCGGACATTTTGTTAAAATTTGCTCACTCCCGCTTTTCCGATCAATTTTGTACAGACACCCTCGGATTCTACAAGATTTCCCCCTTCCAAAGCTCTATTCGATGTTAATGTACGATGAATCTACTTTTTGTCTAGCGCCCGGATTGTGCGCTTGAAAGGAGAAAACAGGCGGAAATTTTCCACCTGTTTGTGTGTACATCGGACCGCAATGGCGTTGTGTAGACGCGTGCTCGATTACCACATTCAGCGTGCGTTAATCGTTGAAGCACCAGACAATTTGGGACAAAAGTATCATCATTTTAAGGAGTACTTGTTTGAAAATTTTCTGCATTTGTCAGTTTTTGAATCAATCTGCTGTAAAAATAATAAAAAGAATTAGATTTTTTTTACAACGGGTGTATTGTGCGTGAGTTTGGTCGTGCGCCATACACTTTTCTCTTTAAAATTGTCATGTATCACAGTACGCTAGGTCATGGAAAATGTTGTTGAAGGTCATGGAAAGTCATGGAAAAGTCATGGAATTTTGTATCTAAAACCTGTGTCGTGTTCCTGCCTCTCCCTCCTCTGTCTGAGAGAGCGCGCGCGCGTGCGCGAGCGTCCGTGCCTGTGCTGCGTGCCTCCACGTGTGGTCGTCCCCATCTCACTCTCCTCTCCCTCTACTTGCTCCCTCACCCCTCCTCCTCTGACCCTCAACTTCTCCCAATAAGGCCGCTCTCCTCTTTTGGTCGCCCTGCGATCAGCGTATACCCGCTGAGGCCCAGGTAGACGGCTGGAACCTGCTCCTACTACTTCTTGCACTCGATGGATCGCTACCTTCCTCCTCGTCACCTGGTGCCATTTCGGACTCCCCCATGTGGGGCCTGCTCCTACACTCGTCGCAGGCTCGCCTTTCGGCACCTACACATCTCCTGCCTCTGCCCATGCACACTTCTCACACCACACACTCCCTACCTCTCCCTCCACTCCCCTATTCTCCCCCCCACCCCCCCCTCCCCCCGCCGCCCCTCCCCCCCTCCCCCCCCCCCCCCCCCCCCCCCCCCCCTCCCCCCCCCCCCCCCCCTCCTCCTCCTCCTCCTCCCCCCCCCCCCCCCCCCCTCTCCTCCCCCCCTCCCCCCCCCCCCCCCTTCGCCTCGGGACCCCTTCCCTCCCCCTCCCCCCCCCTCCCCTCCCCCCCCCTGCCCCCCCCCCCCCCCCCCTCCTCCCCTCCCCCTCCTCCTCTTCCCTCCCCCCTCCCCTCCCCCTCCCCTCCCTTCCCCCCCCCCCCCCCCCCCCCCCCTCCTTTCTCCTCCTCCTCCTCCTCCCCCCCTCCTCCTACTCCTCCTCCTCCTCCTCCTCCTCCTCCTCCTCCTCCTCCCCTTCCTCCTCCTCCTCCTCCTCCTCCTCCTCCTCCTCCTCTATCTCCTCCTCCTTCTCTAACTTCTTCTCCTCCTTATTCCTCCTCCTCCTGCTCCTCCTCCTGCTCCTCCTCCTGCTCCTGCTCCTCCTCCTCCTCCTCCTCCTCCTCCTCCTCCTCCTCCTTATTCCTCCTCCTCCTCCTCCTCCTCCTTATTCCTCCTCCTCCTCCTCCTCCTCCTCCTCCTCCTCCTCCTCCTCCTTATTCCCACCTCCCTCCTCTCCTCCCTCTCCTCCTCCCTCCCTTCTCCCCTCCCTCCTCTCCTCTCCTCCCCTTCCTCCCCTTCCTCTCTTCCTCCTCCCTCCCTCTCCCCTCCCCCTCCTCCTCCCTCCCCTCCTCCCTCCCCTCTCCTCCTCCTTCCTCCTCTCCCCCCTCCCCTCCCTCCCCCTCCCCCCTCCCTCCTCTCCTCCTCCTCTCTCCCCCCTCCTCCTCCTTTCCCCTCCTTCCCCTCTCTCTCCTCCTCCCTCCTCTCTCCCCTCTCTCCCTCCTCCTCCTCTCTCTCCCCTCCCCCTCCCCCTCCCTCTCTCCTCTCCCTCCCTCTCCCCTCCTCTCCTCCTCTCTCTCTCCTTCTCCCCCCCCCTCCTTCCCCCCTCCCTCTCTCCTCCTTCTCCCTCCTCCTCCTCCTCCCCCTCCTCCTCTCCCCCTTCTCCTCCTCTCCTCCTCTCCCTCCTCTTCTCCCCCCCTCCTTCCTCCCTCCCCTCCTCCCTCCCCCCTCCTCTCCTCTCTACTTCCTCCCCCACCACTCGCCTCCTCTCCCTCCATCATCTTCCTCCACCCCTCCTTTCCTCCTCTCCCTCTACTTCTCCCCACCACTCCTCCTCTCCCTCCACTTCTCCCCACCGCTCCTCCCCACCTCTCCTCCTCCCCACCCCTTCTCCTCTTCTTTTTGTCATCTGCTCAATATGAGGTTTTAACAGTTATATGCTTTGTTGTATGTCTCATACTCTTTGCTGTGCAGGCTAAGGAGAAGGAGCTGGGCGATTGCGTCTGAAAAGGAGCTACGCAGGGGGCTAACTCGGGTACAAGATGGCGCAGGATTAGAAATCCGGCCTCTGAAGAAGGACCGTGTCAACATCCCGCAACGTAGTGAAACACCGTCGGTGTGGCCTCGGGGAGGCAAGACCATGGGTCAGGATTTACTCCAGCTGCAGGTTAGAGCATGGTTAGGCCAGCGCCCATGTTTCCTTTGCACAGCGACACCCACCGCCCAAGTCTCCCCTGTGTACCACACGGCCAGAGCGATGACTTCCACAGTGCTGCACATCATCATATGAGGAATATGATTATGAGTGGCCCATGTTTCGGATGGGATCGAGTCGGAGGGATGCAATGATTGATGCAATGATTGATGCATAAAAGGTGAGGGATGAAGTGAATGGATGAATTTGTGAAAGATTAGGGAACACAGAAGGAAGCAAATCTTGATGTGTTGTGTATTAGATTTAGAATCCAAATGCTGACATTGCCAGAGAAGAGATGTACAATACTTAATAATATTATCCTAGAGCAGGATTTTTTATATGACACACTTGGCCATCACACCTTCACTGGGACGCATTGCTTAGATGTGAGGAAAGCCAAGATTTAGCAAGGAATAGGCAGTTTGAACAGGTGTCAACATGATGGAAGGAAATGTACAGGCAGTCAAATGTTGACACCAGCCTACACAATACACCTCACAAGAACCCGTGTCTGTGCAACCTGATCTCACAGAATCAACAGCCACTTCTACTTCTAGTTTGGAAATTTGCAGCATTATCATTCAAGCATTGTAATCAGTCTCCTGCTGCCTCAGAAAATGAACATATTGTTTGCTTTTGTTGCTGAGCAAAGTAATTAGAAAGTGCCATCAGTTTGGTACATCTTTCCCTCTGACTACCTGTATTCAGATGACCGGTGCTGGCTCCCTCCCTCCCTCTCTCTCTCTCTCTCTCTCTCTCTCTCTCTCTCTCTCTCTCTCTCTCTCTCTCTCTCTCTCTCTCTCTCTCCCCTCCCTCCCTCCCACCCACCCACCCCTACCCCACCCTCCCTCCCTGACCCTCAACTTTTGACCCTTTTGCAGATTGATTGCCTGCAGCTGACACCGATAGAGGGAGAGGAAGAGACGGGAATGCCGGTGCTGGATGAGGAGACGCTGCTGACGCTGGATGTGACGAAAGTGCGCTACGCCATCACCGTGTATGAGGAGGAGATGCACTGCCTGAAGCCCAACATGGCTGCCATTGCCGAGTACAAGAAGAAGGTGGGTGGTGTGGAGCCTGAGCCTTAACCCTCTTGTGTGTCTGGCTTTAGTGCTGGGGAGGATGCACGCCTTACTGCTAGCAGGTTTGTTCAGTGCAACACATCTTTGTGTTGTATCCTTGGGCAGGGTGCTGAGCCTGCATTGCCCTGCCCACCTAGGAGTAAAACTGGGTACTGTGTTCAATGCAGCGGCGACCAGCAGTGAAGGTCCCCTAAACAAATTCTCAGGTATTTGAGCAGAATAAAACATTCTTATTGTGAAGTCATAAGCGGTCAGAATTCACAGTGAAGAGTAAAAATCTGGAGACAAAGGAACCTGTTGCCACCCTCTGTCTGCCACTTGGCGTCACTAATTGATTGTACCATATCACACTGACATTCCAGACTGGAATTGCACTGACTATTCTCACGCTTGGAGTTTGAGGTTGATGGGAAACATAGCAAACACTTGCACCCTTCTCATGTCGACTTTTATTGTGTAATCTTACACTGAAATTCCAGATGGAACTGCACCGATTAAACTCACTTTGGACTTAGGGTTCATGGGAAATACATATCAACACTAGCACCATCCTCATACCAACTTTTATTGACTTGGAACACATGAGGGTAGTACCAATTTTTACTGACTAAACATGAAGGGGTTAAAAGGTTCCAATGTCTGATACAAGTTCTTGAGTGTAAAAACAACAACGAGATTGGTGCTGTGGGGAGGAAAAATGAGTGCAGGTGTTTCGTCTTTGGATACAGCAGTGATGGTGAAGGTGATTCAGTAAACGCACTATCAAGAAATATGTCCTTCATGCTGGTTTCTTTCAAATTCAGAAAAAAAATCTTACATTCGTGTTTGTAGGGCTCTGTGGCCGAGTGGATAGCGTGCTTGACCTGCAGTCGCTTGCGGCTAGTGGGTACAGCGTTCGAAACTGCGTGGTTTTCCCGAGTTCTATCCTTGAGCAAAATGCTTAACTACCATTGCTTCTCCCCACCCAGGAGTAAAACCGGGTACCTGAGAGGGCAATGTTGGCAAAACGTAGTGCGATTAACTCTTGTATGAGACCAAGACCCTGCATTGGGTTGGAATGCTCCCCAGGGGGTGGAGTTGGTGCTGGTACCTGACTGTGGGTTTTAAATGTCTGTCACTTTGTTGTGAGGGACTACAGGGTGCGGAGTTGGTGCTGGTACCTGACTGTTGGTTTTAAATGTCTGTCACTTTGTTGTGAGGGACTACCAAAGGATTGGTCCAGTGATCAGGGAGTAAAGTGTAAAGCGGTTTGAGACCCAAACATGGGTGATGTCGCTGTATAAAACCAAACCTTTACCGTTTTACCTTTTTTCTCTCACTTCCATTCCTCTCTGCAGGAGGAGCTGTATTTGCACCGTGTGGCGGAGCTGGACGAGATCACAGAAGTGCGAGACTCCCAGCGCCACATGCACGAGGATTTCCGCAAGCAGCGCCTCAACGAGTTCATGGCGGGCTTCACAGTCATCACCAATAAGCTGAAGGAAATGTACCAGATGATCACCCTCGGTGGCGATGCTGAGCTGGAGCTTGTGGATTCCTTGGACCCATTCTCTGAGGGCATCGTCTTCAGGTGGGAGACTCCGGCCTGGGTGGATGATTGTAATTATGGAGCTGTCTCCAGGTCTCTTTAATCTGGTCGTTTATCCCAAAAGCAATTTGGAACAAAGAGAGAAGGATAAGAGAGGAAGGGGGGGGGGGGTGTGTGTTGTTCAAATCAGGGGCTCTAGTCTACAGCAATCATTCTCATATTTGGGAAGTCTTCATGGCAACAAGCTGATATTTTGCAAATTAGGTGTGTTCATTGTCTCAACAATATTGGCTCAGTCATTACATACGTTCTCAACTGACTATTGCTCACAGTAATCCATATAGCTAAAATATTTATTTATTTTGTAAACAAAGAGTCCAGATTAATTAACACCATGAGAGTTTGTAGGAATGATCTTTGAGAAAGAAGCTCTTGGCAATGAGTAGTGTTCGCATGAATCCAGCCACAAGGGTTTTCTTGTACATACCAGGAATTTTCAGGCACATGGATTCCTTATGACTAACAGGATTTGTTGTTGTCGTTGTTGTTCAGAACTCCTGTTGACGTGAATCCTCCTGCCTGTCTTGCAGTGTGCGTCCTCCAAAGAAGTCCTGGAAGAACATCTCCAACCTGTCAGGTGGGGAGAAGACACTGAGCTCACTGGCCTTGGTGTTTGCCCTGCACCACTACAAGCCCACGCCCCTCTATGTCATGGATGAGATCGACGCCGCACTCGACTTCAAGAACGTCTCCATAGTGGCCAACTACATCAAGGTGAGGACCAGGGCTGTGTTGGCGTGCTTGTGTGTAGTTCCTCAAACTTCTCTCTCCCAAACTAGCTTTCCTTTTCACACAAGTCTGAGGTTGGTGAAGATTTCTGTTTTAAAAAAGACGTTATTTTTGGTTGTAAATTCTTCACTTTCCAATATTCTAGTAGGTGAACATCTTTTTGTAAGAGATGCTGCATTTGATAGTCTTGGCTGCTCACTGGGGCTTCTGGACAAGTGGAAGAAAAATCATAAGGGGTGTGTGTGTTTCTGTGCATGAGTTTGTCAGAGCAAGTGAGTGTGTACCCCTGTGTGTGCGTGCATGTAGGTGTGTGTTTGTCCCCTGACCATACAACCCTAACCTTACTAGATGACAAGCCAGCTATACACTAGGATAATGGCATAGCCACTTGACTGTCTTTTCAACCACTTACAAATGACTGCATAAGCCAAGAAAGCATTAACACCAGAAGCAACAAAAATGAACTAGGATAATGCAGTGGTTGCACCATGGGAGTCATTTGAGTAGCATAATGCTTCCATCTCCAGCTTTCATCTGTCCCAGTGCCTCACTTGTCTTGTCTTGATTTGTCTTGCAGGAGAGGACTCGGAATGCCCAGTTCATCATCATCTCCCTGCGAAACAACATGTTTGAGTTGGCCGACCGTCTGGTGGGCATCTACAAGACAGACAACTGCACCAAGTCCGTCACCATCAACCCTGCCAAGCTGTCCATGCCTCTCAGGGAAGTCAACGGCGTTGGGGAGAACTGCCCTGCCTGATGTGGCCTGCATCCACACCTTCATCTCAACTGAAATGTTTGGGGGATTGTTTGCAACTGAAATGTTTAGGGGTTTTGTTTACAGCTGAAATGTTTGGGGGGTTTGTTTGCAGCTAAAATGTTTGGGGGGTTTGTTTGCAGCTGAAATGTTTGGAGGTTTTGTTTACAACTGAAATGTTTTGGGATTTTGGTTCCACCATCCCCTCCTTTGGAAGCCCAGTTTTACTGGACTCCTTCCATAAATGGCCTTGGATCTGCAAGGCATTTCCGGAAGAGAGAAAGTTTGTGTGCAGGCATCACCTGTGCACCATTTTGAATCATGTCAAATTGGCTTTTGAGTTGAGTGTCTACATGTAAATGCATGGTGTTTACAGTTTTTCATTTTGTAAAAAGATTTACCCAAAAATAAGTGTTCAAGGTGTGTAGATAGATCTAAGAACTAGTGTTGTCTTCACCAGGAATCTGGTAGAGTCATCCTATATGAAGATGTCCTTTTTTGTACATAGGCCATCTTTACTATCTCCCTACATCCGTTGTCTGTTGCCTTTTGTCTCTCCTCTGCCGAGTAATTTGCACTCTCTCTCTCTCTCTCTCTCTCTCTCTCTCTCTCTCTCTCTCTCTCTCTCTCTCTCTCTCTCGCCCTCGCCCTCGCCTGACCTTCATTCTCTTCCTTTGCCTCCTTTTCTCCCTTCTTTTTCTCTCTGACTATTCATCCCATTACTTGACATTGATGGGGAAAACACTTCCTCCTGGGGGTTTGATATCATACTGCCAGACTGATCGAATCATGTCAACTGACGTCTCAAAACATTGCTTGAAAGGCCATGCCATTCACATTTACTGTACAGTTATGTGTTGTCATGTTTTTAACCACAGCTGACCTCAAGCTCAGCTTCGGGAATTGCTATGAAAGCCATTCCAGTAGTATGCAGAATAGTGTATTACACTACAGCCCTTTAGAGTTGGGGTTGTGCATAGCAATTCATATTGTATTATCACATGTTAGTTCTTACAAACTAAAGCATTACATTTTCTTTTCTCCAAATGGATGACTAATTACAAGGGCAGCTACAAAAAAAATTTTCTACAACTTTTTGTTTCTCCCTCCTCAGACTTGCTCACTACAGTTTTTCCTCTCATCATTGCTTTTCATCTCTTCATTGATTTTCATCTTATTCTTCAGTGCTTCAAAACCTCGGGGGGGAAAAATCTCACATTTCCCTCTCCGAGGCAGCATGGAGCAGACAACATGCAAATGCACAACACAGCTCTTCAGAGTGCAACACAGTAGCATGGGGATCTGTGGCCCACTGAATCTACCATGTATACTTTACATCATGGGGCAGCTTCTTCACAACTGTTTGCCTGAAGACTTTTAGTGAAATGGAGAATATAATTTATAATGTGTGTTTGGGTTTTTGTGAATCTGTTGGCTGCATTAGTGGACCTAGGAGACTGTAGTTCCTTGACTGAAGGACTGGACGCCATAGCTTCTCAGTCTTCATTGTGGGACTGAGGAATCTTCTGTCTGATGACCAACGACTCCTCGTGGGCTCTGCTTCTTTATGAGGTCTGTCTGATGACCAACGACTCCTCATGGGCTCTGCTTCTTGATGAGGTCTGTCTGATGACGGAAGACTCCTCGTGGGCTCTGCTTCTTGACAAGGTCTATGAGGAGGGCTGGGGTTGACCTGTTACACGTTTGAGGGCCATGGGAAAAGGTCTTAAATTCCATGAGCAGGTGAACTGGAAGCCAGTGAAGATCATGAAGCATTGGAGTCAAGATGAGCCCACCATGGCTGCTGCTTCAATACTTTTGCACTTTCTGTATTGCTGCAGCACAGACTATTGCAATAGTCCACAAAGGACAGGCTGTGGAGGTTAGGACAAGTAGTGCTGCAGAGTTCTCTGTCTGCCAGTCTCTTCACACTTCCAGTTGTGCAGGCTTGCTCTGCGCTCAACCTGTGGACAAGCCCCTTGCTGTCACTGCCAGACTTTGACCCACAGGAAGAGGGGGTTGGGAGCGGTGATGGTTTTCAGTGTATGGGTCACCATCGTCATGCATGCAGTGTGCTTGCAGTGACAGCTGATGCTGGTGATCACTTGACTGTACTTTGCATGTCGGCATATGTCATTTTACCCACCATTCTACCAGGTCTCTATGCCTTCTTCCATACACCATTCTACCAGGTCTGTGCCTTCTATATCCATACACCATTCTTCTCGGTCTCTATGCCTTTTGCATCTATTCATCATTCTACCAGGTCTCTGCCTTCTGCATCCATACATCATTCTACCAGGTCTCTGCCTTCTGCATCCATACATCTTTCTGCCAGGTCAATGCCTTCTGGTAGTCTCCATGCTCTAAGAAGGACTTCAAATATAATGCGGTGTACTGTAGTTGGGAATAAAGTTTATGAAATATCCTCCTTGTCTCTCTTTCTTCCTCCCCCCCCCCAAAGAAAAACAAAAAACAAACCGAACACAAAGAGAAATGGAACATCCATAACTTTATTTTATTCACTTCTCATTGGTAAATCAACATTCAACAGATAAACAGTTCACAGTAATTTATTTCGCCAAGTGACATCATTTTAAAAACGAGCACAAGAAAAACTAAGTGATGAAGGCTAAAAGAAACAAAAAGCCAAACGCACGCATCGCTTACACACCCTAACACGCCGTTTATACAAAAAAAATATGGACATTACCCCATGTACCTCACTCACGCCACACACACAGCTGCACACAGACAAGAGATAAGACTGCACCTGGAACCAAAGGGTTAACTGGTAAATGGTGCAATATACCATGAACAGTTAAAGTTACTATTTAAAAACTGTTGACAAAGAGGTACAAACTAAGAATAATACACACACACACACCACAGGCATGACAATCAAATGGCACTTGGTAGGCCTACATTCTTTAGCACTGCCTGATAATCGGACTGAGCACACGACATTCCTCAAGCAAAATGCTAAATAAATATTCAGCCTGCACATCTCCACCCCATCACCATTCACCTTGAACACAATCCCACAAAGGAAATTGGCCACAGCTTTCAAAATTCTGTCACTGTTGAGTGGTCAGTGTGTCAAAGTATTACAGTTCATACCCAATGCATTCATCTCTTATTGCAGGTGCCTTACAAGTGTTAACAAGTCCTGAAAAATCCATTTTCCCAAATCTGGATTGAAACGATCTTTAACAACTTGGTGAGGCAGAGGAAAGCTTTATTCTGCTTTTGATAACTAGTGTAGTTAACATTTTTTGAATGCCACATTGGTGTAAAGTAGATTGCAACATTATTTTACATCTCAAATGTGCCTGGCATGCCAAGACTTGCTCCCTTCTATTTGCTGCCGACAGTGCTCTTGTCAACCCCTCCTGTGGGACTTCAGTGTCAGACAGACAGATCAATATATGGAAAGTGCTAGGCCTAAACCATAAACACAGAACCAAAGTAATGGTTTTTCATAGAGGGGGGTCATCTGGCAAACGGTGAAAGGTGGAGTCTAGGTGATACCATTCAAGAGTTGGTTATAACTTTTACAAACATCTAGGATTTGTCTTCACCACAAAACTCTCCATCAATACATCTCTCGAGCATCAGGCTGTCAAAGGCAAGAAAAATGCAATGTTTGCTCTTGAGAATGCAGTGCATTAATAGATGATTTGATGCTTGGATACTACCTTTTTTATTTCAGCGCAGAAACTTGGAGCTTCAAGAACTGAGAAAATGTAGAAAGAGTTTGCATGCAAGAAATTCCTAAGAGTAAATCTCCAAAAATTAAGTTCTATGAAGAAATGGGAAGATATCCTCAGGGTTCGTACAGTCATAGAAGTCAGGAAAAGTCTTGGATAATTGAAATGGTCTTTTCCAGGGCTGGAAAAGCTATGATAAACATTATTTTCCCCTAATTGGACCAAATATTTTACTGATAAGCATGTTGACATCACAACCCTATCGAAATTCACATCACAACTGTGTTAAAATTTGCGTCTTGATCTTCCTTTTAATTTCAACACACAGCGAGTGAAATGCCAGGCGTGTTGTTGAGCAGACCAATTTTTACTTCTCACAGTTATCTCACTGGTAAAAGCCTTTGTTTCTGGTTTAAACGTGTTTAATTAAAAATGGGAAAGTGTATGTTCAACCCAGCTTGGTTGAATTATACAGTAAAACCTGTCTGATGCGGTCCCTGAGTTTAACAGCCATCTCGGCCATACGGCCACTTCGAGCCAGCACGGATTGTTTTTACTATGAAACTGACCTTCAACCTACGGCCACTCGCCTTACACGACATGCGGCATCGTTTTTCGGAACAAAACCAGTGAAAACACTATTATGCGGTCACTTGGCGCTGGCGCAGTGTATCGTCTGCTCTACGCGGTGTTGCGCATGCATCTACTTGAAAATCGGAAGTCACGCACTGTGCGAGACTTGTCACCAATTGTGATTTCCCACAAGGAATTACCTCAACTTTGACAAGTTACATCGGAATGTCGCAAGAAAAAAAATTGTTTGGCGCTGGAAGAGCAAATGAATGTCGTGCGCCAACTTGAAAGTGGAAAATCCGCTAGGCAGCTCTCGTCTGAATTAGGAGTGGGGAGAACGCAGATATCGATGATCGCGTTAAAGAAAGATACGATCAAACAACAGTGGAAAGCAGGAGCACCCTCGGACCAGAAAACCTTCATCAGGAACCAGGAAAGGGAAAAAGCAACACAAAAGAGCATTACTGACTTCTTCCTTGCCTCTTGCCGTTTGTGTTTAATTTGCTATCATGACTGGATGTGTATGTATTTGAATTTTGACTGCTTTTATCTATTGATTTTTTATTTGCAATAACCTTGTCGAACATGTTTTTAATTGCAATAACATAGCAAGATTATATATGTTTGTGTTGTTATCGTGTGTATGTGGATCAGTCTGATTCTTCTCCCCTCTGTTATACAGCCACCTGTCTTATGTGGCCACTTTGGTCTGGTCCCCCAGGTGGCTGTATAACACAGGTTTTACTGTAGTAGGTTTTAACAATAGATGGCCTCGACAGAGAAGATGGGCGGCGCCACAACGGCGTGACTGTATTCCCATTCAAGAACGGCAAATCACTTGTCTGGGACGCCACCTGCTCCGACTCTTTTGCGCAGTCTTCAATGACAGACTCCGCCATTGACCCAGGCCACGTCAGTCGGTCTGCTGAAGGGATGAAAAGGAGGAACTTTTCGAGAGATCGGCCAGCGGATAGCATTGTCGACCGATGACCCACACCATACACAATTCCTGTTTCAAAGAATCTTGCTGGGAATTGCGAGGGGCAACGCAATTGTTTGGTTTCCGTGCATATCGTTCCAGCCAATGACGGATGCCAATTTTTATGAACTCTTTCGTTCGTGCCGTGTTTTCTTTTCTCGCACTTTTGCATTTTAAAACGTGTAATGGGGCAATGGCCTTAACACAATAAACATGTTTATGATTGCCTCTGCATCAGACGGGGCAAAACAGACCATGATGTTTGTTATGCATGAAAGACTTGGACATCGGGAACATGGGGGGAAAAGGCACTGAAGAGTCATGCTGAAGGCAAGAAACAGCTGCTGCAAAAAGCATCTGACAAACAGCAGTACGTACCCATCTACCCTCTTAGCCCGTTCAATAAGAAGCTCAGAAAAGTAGGGTGCAAGGCCAAAAGTTGCCAGGTACTGTGCCTTTGCTTCTCCACATGAAAATCTCTGTGCAGCTGCACACGTGGGGAACATCTTCTGGAAGATAGCTGCAACACCATCAAAGCTTGCAACACCATCAAAGCTTGCAACACCATCAAAGCTTGCAACACCATCAAAGCTTGCAACACCATCAAAGCTTGCAACACCATCAAAGCTTGCAACACCATCAAAGCTTTTGAATGAAAAGTGTTTGTCCAAGGCAAAAAGAGTCCAGTAAACCTCGGCAGTCAGCTGTTCATTTCTGGTGACATTGATCTAATGACGACCGAGACTGTGATGTTTCAGATGCTGATGAAGATGCTGCTGCTGCTTCTGTTTCTGTTCTGTTCTGTGGCCTTAAACAGTCATCCATAGTCATTGTAGGAGTCATCTTGCTGTGCGCACCGATGGATTAACCCTGGGCTTTGATGCGACAACACAGGAAGGAGTTCACATGAACTGCCTTCATCTCACCACAACCGACAAGTGTCAGGTTAGTGCCTTGTTACCATGCTTAAAGAGTAAAAGTAAGTGAGATTTGTTATTTTATTTTATAATTTTTTATATTTTTAATGGAAAGTGCAGATGAGTGTCATAGAAAAATTTATATTTGTATGAATTAAGTTTCATTGTTTATTTTTCAGGTGATCGCGATTGACCAGCTCCCTGGCGGAACATCTGAGGACTATGAAAATCACATCTTGGACTCTGTGTCCCACATCTCAGCCGTCTACTCCGACTTTCACAAAGCCGATATTGAGGTGACTCGGAGGACCATCATCGGCAACATCAGCAACACTATGAGCGACCGAGCCGCAGTGAATCATGCTACAGTGGAGAGGGTCAACACTGCATGGGGCAAGAAACTGAATGAACTCAATTGCCACCTCCACCCTCTTGACACCATAGCCGCTTCTTGTCGTTCCGCCTTGAAGGCATTGGAGTCTGAGAGAGGCCAGATCTTTGGAAAAGACTGCATGGTGGGCAACATAGTGGTGCAAATGAGCAAGATGAGGTACAAGGACGGCAAGGGTGACCCGAGAGGCTTCACGACCTTCTTGGAGGACAACAAGCTCCCTCGGGGCTTGATTCCCAGGTACCGCGGGAATCGGCTCCATGTTCTGTTTCATACATGTGGCATCATGGTGCAGCACTACTCAATGCTTCTTCAGTACCTGTCAACCGGGACTATTTCTTGCGGAGGGCTGCGTGCAGGTCTGAGAGACGACTTCAGCAACCCTAAAGCATTCAAGCAAATGTGCGTTCTGGCCCTGCTGGGTAGACTTTTGACAGCCCCTTGGATGCGAACATTCTACACAGCACCCCCTCATGAATCTGAAGCCCCTCCCCAACCCACCCCTCCTGAGTCTGCTGATGCCCCTTCCCCAGCTGCCTCTCCTAGTCTTGACCACATCGGTGGGATCACTGTTGCGAAACAAGTCCTGGCGACTATTGTGGAGGCTTCCAAGAACCCACTGGGTGTACTGAAAAGGCAGACCGATTTTTTCTGCAATGATGTAGAGAGTGATGCCTGTTTCAAGTCCGTTTGCCTTGAGTGCCCAGCAGATGACGATGTCCGAGACATGCTGCTGGGATGTTTCAACGCAATCATCTCTGTGATCCAACGACAGTACGACCGGTATTTCCACATGGAAGTGACTGCGGAGCTACAGAAGGAGACAGAGTGCCCGTCTACACAACATCGACTCAGAGGAGATGATGGGAATGTTTAGTGCAGCACAAACGAGAGCGCCCAACGCCACAATGTGTTACCTTTCATCTAAACTCAGGGCAAGAATGAACAACGTTGTGGGGTATCACGATGGGCTGAGTGAGAGCACCAAAGAACAAGTGATACAGTGGGCCACAAAGGCGGCCAGGACAAAAAGAAACATGAACAGGAGGAAACTGGCAGAGCTAGGAAGAGAACTTTCAAGGAGGGAGGCAATGAAAAGACAAAGAAAGGAGGATCAAGAGAGAAAGAAAGTGGAGAAGCTCCTGAAGAACATTCGGCCTGAAGACCTAGGCAAGGCCTTTCCTGACCTAGAGGAACGCATCATCATCAATGCATCCGACACCCTGTCTGACAGGATTGTTGGAAGGAACATGTGCCATCTCTGGCAGGAAGATCATGATGGCGTGGGCACCATGACCATGTATTATGGCAAAGTAGAAAAAATGAAGAAAAACAAGAAAGACTATGTTGTAGCATACTGGCTCCCCAAAGAGTCCCATGATGATGCAGAGGACTACACCATGAACAAATATCAACTGGCAGCAGACATTATCTGTGGTGAACTGCTCCTGTCATAGTGTGTGTGTCCTCCTCCAATCGGGTCTGTTGTGGGCCGTTGTGAGCAGATCGTCCATTGGAAGGGACGTCTATTCTTTCACGTTGTCAGTCCAGCTCTTTTTCTGTCGGCCACGTCGCCGACTGCCATCCAAGGTGTGTACAAGACAGTCACAGTGTACAGTTATGTAAAGACACCAACGGGCATACCAGTGATTTATGTCATGATACATGGATACTAATCATTCTTGCAATTTGCTGTACGCCTGACGCTGAGTTAGCCACAACTTCGGAGGACGAGGTAAAACATCTGAATAGTTGTGTAAACGGTAGTAATTAAGGGGAGACACGGCTGCCTAGCAGTCGAATTTTGCTCAAAAAATCGAAATTGAGTTTTGAGCAATTTCTGAATTTTCAATGTCTGTACAACATCTTTCTCTGGCTAGATTTCTTTTTTTCATCATCTAAGTATTTTTTTCGAATTGTTTTATAACGGTGGGGTGGGGATTGTGCACAGCAGAGTTTCAAAAAACAATCACTTTTCGGCCTTTCGTTGAGGCAGAAATTTCTATCAACCCCCTTATATTGCATATCAGCGTGCTCGGGAAGATTCGGACTATCTGCTCTCGCCAAGATCGAGCGGAAATTTCTATATATGGAGGCGCAAGGATGGCCGCGAAATCTCCCGAGAGAGTCACGGAAATGCCCATATCAGTCCTCGGACGAGCTCGTCATGACGTCAGCCTAACAGCTGTTATAACGCAGCGATCTGATTGGCTGCCGATTACTCGCGGACTCGTTCTGAGCAAGCCGAAATTGGCCGAGGCAATTCCGCCGGCATTGTTTACCTCTGCGAAGGCACTCGTGCGAGCTGCGAATTGAATGCGTTCCTGTGCAATTTCATCGCGATGGCTGAAAAATCTGAGCCCATTCCGACTCCCAAGGGTGGAAAGAGGAGGTGGCAAGCATTGAACAAGGCAGCCGTACAAAAGCGATGGAAGATTGCAAGAGAAGGTGCTTCGAGTTCGACCAGCGAGGAACCGATCGAGAAAGCGTCCACGCAACCTCCGGAGCAGGAGCCGTCATGTTCGTTCCACGGCGAGGAGTAAGTACATAAATTCTATTTGGATTTTATCAATCTAGTATCTTGAAAAGTTCTGACATTTACAGCTTGCTATAGGAAGCATCTGAATTCTTTCTAGATTGAAATAACTCGATCTTTTCAGTGTTGTGAACAAATTGCTCTCACGAACAGCTGATTCTGATTCTGTGTTTGCTAAACTGATACAATTTGGTGGAAGTTAGTAATGAGTTGACTGGTTCTTTTTCTCCAGGCACCAGGAAGAGGTTGCTGCCCGAAAAAGTTACAGTCATTGATGTCACTTGGCGGAATAAATTACTGTGAACTGTGGAGTTCCTCCTTACTGTTCCTGAGGGCGGCCAACAGGAGGAGCAAGACCAGCCACCTCCTCGTGTTTGGTGCATCACTGACTTGGGGCAAGTGAATAAACTGTTGGGAGATGTTGTATGCCCAGGTTGCTTTGAGAATGGACATGCAGAGACAGGACACTAGAAGAATAGTCCAGGCTGAGAAAGCAGCAGAGGCAAAAAGCAGACAGGTCAGAAAGACAAGGCAGCAGGCAGCAAAACAAGCCCTAGCTAGGCTTGAAGCTACAGAGGGGGTCCTCAGTATGGGGCTGGAGAGTTTGAATGAACATGTCTGTGATATCAGAAGATGATTCTAGAGCAGAAATGTTGTAGAATTTGCTTTATAAGTGCAGGCCTGTACAAAAAATATATCATTTCCAGTTAGCTTAGAGGTATGCATGTTTGTATTTCTGAAAATTATTAGCAACCACTTCTGTGTATTTTTCCAAGGACCTGGAATAGCCATAGTTCCATAGTTTGAGGGTGGAGAGGTTTTGTAATAATTTGTGTAAATTCTGAACATAATTCCAGTTTTGAAACTTTGTGGGTTTTGCTTTGTCAGATTGAGAAAGCAGCAGAGGCAAAAAGCAGACAGGTCAGAAAGACAAGGCAGCAAAACAAGCCCTAGCTAGGCTTGAAGCTACAGAGGGTCCTCAGTATGGGGCTGGAGAGTTTGAATGAACATGTCTGTGATATCAGAAGATGATTCTAGTGCAGAGATGTAGAATTTGCTTTTATAAGTGCATGCCTGTACAAAAAAATTATTTCCAGTTAGAGGTATGTATGTTTGTATTTCTGAAAATTATTAGCAACCAATTCTGTGTATTTTTCCAAAGACTTGGAATAGCCGTAGTTCCAGAGTTTGAGGGTGGAGAGGTTTTGTAATAATTTGTGTAAATTCTGAACATAATTCCAGTTTTGAAACTTTGTGGGTTTTGCTTTGTCATGTGTATGGCTGTACATAAATGTCAGTTTTAGTTGAAAATACAATTATCTTTGACTTGTTAGACACATTTGCAATCTTCTTTCTTGATTTTCTCAAAACGCATATTTTGAGAAAGTTTTTTTCACATAAAAGCAAATAACTCAAGAAAAAAAGTGTCAATTGTCTCCAGATTTTGTCAGAATGTTGAACATAATTGGTTTTATCATTCTGTGTATTGATTTGAGTAAATTATGAGAAGTGTGGAAATTGTACAATTTTTCTTTATTATCATTATGTAGATTTATGTGTCAATTATGATAATGATGATGGAAATATTGGGAAAAAAATTCCTGTTGAGTGTCAGTCATATGGATACACAGAAATGTTTGTGTAATGATGATTGTTCCAATAAAACTAACTAGAAGTTATTCTGATGTGTTGTTGATTTTTAATTTATTTTCAAAGTTTGCCAAATTTTGCAAATTTTTTTACCTTTTTATTTTACAAAGAGTCAAAAACTTTTTTTTTTCAGATCTGAAAGTTATTTTGTATTCTACTTATCAAGCCATACTTCAGCAAAAAAAATTTGAATCTCTAGGAGTAGTCTTTCATTTTCACCATATCATCCTGTAGCATCTCCCCTTAATTGACTTATTAATTAATTAATCAATTTCATATCTGCCTGTTATTATGTTTTTTATCTGTTTAATTAATAGTTCAGGTCATAAGCATTCCAAAGATATCATTGGTGTTTTTATATCTTTGTAAAATAAAAAGTTATGAACGTTTTAGAGCTAGTTTGAGTATGAACGGCTGTAATTAATTGACTTTTTAATGGCTGGGATTTAATGGACCAGCAAATTAGATGGACCAGCAGCAAAAAAGATGGATCAGCAGCAAAAAAGATAGGTTTCAACAGCAAATTAGCTGCGATAAATATTTTTGGCAGCAAAAAATATACTTAGCAGCAAATTGGATATTTTAGCAGCAAAAAAGATGGTTAACCAGCAGATTTGCTGTTTGAACAGCTGAGATGATATTTAAACTGCAAATTAGATACTTTACCATCAAGAAAATACAACTGACAGCAGAATTGATGGTCACAGCAGCACAATAGATGATCATAGCAGCACATTACATGAATTCAACAAACATGACTACATATGAACTGTAATCAGAGTTGTATCTGGGTCTTATTCACCTGAGCTTTCAAGGGGTCATGGATCGACCGCAATGACACCTGGTACGAAGGCTACGCCCCGGGAATTCCTTCCACAAACAATGGACTGGAGGCAATAAACCAGACCATCAAACATCAGAACACATTTCGTGAGAGGCTTGACTTGTCCAGATTCCTAACCCTTGCTGAAAGAGACACTGTCCTGAACTGGTCCAGGGAGAGAGACAGCGCTCAGCGTGGTCATATCCCAGTGGCCCAAGAACCAGACAGAACCTTGGCCTGCTGGACGGCTGCCTATCAGTGGGCATCTTCAAACGCAAAGTCCATCAAGAGGAACCAGAAAGTGTTCGCGGCCTCGGAGTCGCTTCAGAACATGGACCTGAAGACAGCTGTCAGGATTCAGCAAGACCAGTTCCAGAAAGCCTCTTGGGAATCGTTTGACCACTACAAGGAGAGCAGGAACTCGGTTTGGAGTCTGACCGTGGAGGACAACAGAATTGACTGCAATTGCCCTGTCTACATGAAGTCCAACATATGTAAACACTCACTTGGCATGGAAATCCGGCTGTCCATTTCTGAACCACCAGCACAGGCAAAGACCGTCCCCCTGGGAGAGAAGCGAAAGAGGGGACGACCTAGGCTGGCAAAACCAGCTCTCATACGTCAGTAGGTCTGGTGTACTTGCTGCTAGCGCTCTGCATGGGCATTCTCTGCATCCGACTGTCTGGTGTACTTGCTAGGGCGCTCTGCATGGGCATCCTCTCACATTCCTTTTTTTTGGTGGTGGTGCAAGGTGGTGTGTGTGTGTGTGTGTGTGTGTGTGTGTGTGTGTGTGTGTGTGTGTGTGTTGAATTTTTTCAAATAGAGTGAATGTGATTTCATGTTTTTGTCCATTTTCTGTATGAACTTTTTCTTCAATTTGTATTACGATTTTGCTGATTTGTGTCCGTTTTGCTGTTTTTTTCATCCTTTTTGCTGTTATCATTTTGCTGGATTTTTCATCTTTTTTACTGTTAAATAAATCTGCTTGGCTGTTCAATTCATCTATTCTGCTGTTGAATTCATCCAATTTGCTGCTTCACATTCGCTGCTCTCTCCTTCCTATTTGCTGCTGAAACCATCTATTTTGCTGGTAAAATAATTTTATGCGCTTTTTAATTAATTAGTAAAATTCAGATCTGTCTGTCAATTTTTTTAAATCTTTTTAATCAATAGTTCCAGTCATAAGCAATCCAGAGATGTCATTGGTTTTCTTATAGCTTTAAAAATTAGAAAGTTATGCAGGATTTTAAGGTTCAGTGCATGCAATTTGATCACAAGTTTTCTGTTGTTTTTATAGTAAAACAAAGGGCCGAAATTTATTCAATTAAAAAATCATAACTTTTGAACAAATTAACTTACAGATCTCATATTTATACCACTGGAATGGTCTTTTTATTCTCTTTTCAATGATCTACATTTCATTAATATCATTTATGTTTCTTTTTTTTCTCACGTACCTAATATATATATATATATATATATATATATATATTTTTTTTGTTAGTTTAACACACTGCCATTAGATTCTTTTTATTGTTTTCAGTTTGGGCCCTGCACAGATGCATGAAAGTTCAGTTGTGTCTTCCAAGGCTGATGCCAGCATGCCCGAGGAGTTGCAGTCCAAGCCTTCTGGTGAAGCTGTTTCCCAGAGAACTGTGGATCAGATGTGCTCAAAAAATGATGTGCTTACAGCAGAGGTGTACTGGACCTTACATGCAATGGAAAAACATTACTCTTTCAAAAGTTTTGAAGGAGTTGGAGATATTTTCAAGAGAATGTTTCCATCGTGTGAAACTGCGAAGAAGTTTTCTTGTAGTGAAACAAAAGCAAGGTATCTTTCAACGTTTGGGCTAGCACCATACTTCCACAACCTTTTGATCTCACGAGCCAAGAATGCTGATGGATATGTGTTGCTTTTTGACGAAAGTCTCAACCATCAACTGCAACAGAAGCAGTTAGATGTCCATGTAAGGTTCTGGAACAATGGCCAGGTGGAGACACACTACCTGGATTCAAAATTCATGGGCCATGCCAGGGCTGACGATCTCTTTTCAGAGCTGGAAGACTGCTGCCACATTCTTGGGAAAGGAAACATTTTGCAGCTCTCCATGGATGGGCCAAATGTGAACTGGGCTACGTATGAGAAACTAGCTGCTGACATATTCAAAGAAACAGGCAGACAAGTCTTCAACATAGGAAGCTGTGGGTTGCACATTGTGCACAATGCATTCAAATCTGGCTACTCCACAATGGAGTGGGATTTGGAGTATAAGCTCAATTTTCTCTACTGGCTCTTCAAAGACTCTCCAGCACGAAGAGAGGACTTCACTGCAGTGACAGTCTCTCTTTCCGAAAAAAATTTGTTCCCACCGCTGGCTGGAAAATGTCAGTGTGTGCAACAGGGCACTAGAAATGTGGCCACATGTGGTAACATTTGTCAACCACCTGCAGAAAAAAAATTTGGCACCACAGACAAAATCTTTCAACGAGGTGAGGCTCTGCTGTGCTGATCCTCTGTTCAGCGTGCGCTTGAATGTTTTCATCTCATTAGCTACCCTTGTGGAGCCATTTTTGCTCAAGTACCAAAGTGATAAGCCTATGTTGCCATTTTTGGCAGATGATTTAAATAACATGGTGGTTGCAGATCTTGAACGGTTTCTCAAACAAGATGTCAAGGCAGAAGTTAAAACTGTTTCACAAATGTTCAAGGCTACTGACAGTATGTCAGACAGCAAACAACACCGTGATGCTGCAGACATTGACATTGGTTATGTGGCAAACGCTGAGCTCAAAAGTCTCAAGAAAGCAGGAAAGGTGTCTGAGAAAGATGTCACTAGGTTGAAGCTTGACACTAAAGCCTTCATGATCCAGTTTTTGACTAAACTCCTGTTAAAGGCACCAATCCGCTATGGCAGACCTGTTTACTCTCCCGATTTTAGCGGGAGACTCCCGATTTCAGACCCTATCTCCCGACCTCCCGCTAGCTTCGTAAATCTCCCGATTTTTTTACCACCGATCTCCCGAAAAAGAAAAATTTTGAAAGGTTTATTTCGTTTCCGAAGCATTTACATGACGATCCGAACTTTCTACCGCGCCACAGAAGGTCATTCCGCAGATCTGCAGTACAATTGTTTTGATTAGTTGAGTCAGGACCTTCGTCCAATCGAGAGCCAGTTTACAACGTGGAATAGCCGCCATTTTGCTTGACCGATCTCAATGAAGATGGCGTCCATTGAAAACTCAAAGAGAAAGACTCGCGAAACCGATTCTGAATCCGACAGTGAGCGCGACACAGAGGATGAGAAAAGAAAGTCCACTCTTGTCAGAAGCAGAAAGAGCAAAGTACAGCGCAAAGTGGAAGGCTGAGTGGAAATCGGAATTCCCGGCATTTCGCCCATCGTCGAAATCGAAATCACACGCGTTTTGCACGTTCTGCAAAAAAGACATCAACGTGAGCCACGGAGGCAAGAATGACATTTCTAAGCACTTGAAATCGGAGGTCCACAAGTCTAATGAAGATGCAGCTGCACGTACAGGATCCATAGGAAAAAAATGTGTGACTGCACCGAAGGCTTCAGTGGACGACCTTGACTCGCTTGAGAATGCAACGACTAGGGCAGAGGCAACAATGTGCCAGCAGAGATGGGACTTATCAGCGTTTCAGCTGATTTCTGAGTTTTTTATTCCACTTTCAGCTGATTTTTATTAAATTTTTATGCAGTTTGTGACCTGGGATGGTACACATATCTAACCATTATCGTGGTAAGCGCGACTAATTCAACTGCGCCGTTCATGGGCGAGTCGAAACTCCTCGCGTAGATCGACTCTGACGCTGAGTAAATTGACTTTTGCAACTGGATTACTGTGTTGTACTTTAAATTTCATTGCGAGTGGATTACTGCATGTACTCTCAAGTTTCATGCAATTATATTACTGGGTGTACTTCCAAGTTTCATGCAAACTGGATCACTGGTTAAAGTGACCATTATTGAGCAAATACACGTGGACGATGCCAACATCCGTAAGCGGAGAGAGAAGTTCTGGCGCTTCAAGCTACGAACCAACTACCCTGAAGGACTGAATGTGTTTGACTGAGAGAGAGAGAGATGGATGGAACTATGAACACTTAACCCTCTGCGCACCGTCGGCGGTCATAACCGCCGAAGTAGTTACCTCCCCTCACAGCCGTCGGCGGTTATAGTCGACAAACTGATAGGCATGTTTGAATCTGGCGCTGTTTGCTATGAATCTTGGGATTGTGAGAGCTCTCTACGCATGGAGACTGCACAGAAGAGCCTCGCTTTCATAATAATAGTCGCCATATTGTTTCACTGCACGTGCGCGAATTTAGATCGAATTTTTAAGTTACTGATCGAGGTAGACACGCTGCCGCTCGATTTCGATCGCGCACGCTGGCCCAGAAATGACTCAGCTCGATCCTGATGAAGAGCGAATCTTCGAAATATTGTTCGATTCGGACTCGGAAGAAGAATTCCATGGTTTCACAGAGAAAGATTTGGTCGAGTTTGCCGCAGACAGTGACTCCGATGACAAAATCGAAGTTGAACCAGCGCAGTCTAAGATTTCGTCTGCGTGTGACCACTCTTGGTTGCTGTGGCAAACTCAACCAAATCTTCCTCTGTGAAGCCATGGAATTCTTCTTCCGAGTCAGAATCGAACAATATTTCAAAGATTCGCTCTTCATCAGAATCGAACTCAATCATTTCTGAGCCAGCGTGCGCAATTGAAATCGCGCAACAACGTGTCTACCTCGATCGGTAACTTCTAAATTCGCGCATGGACTCTCCTCAACATGTGCCCGATGAGGTATCTAAATCGGATGCTTTTTATCTCTATTTCAACTAATAAAGTCGTTGACTTGATGATCGACAAAACGTATCGCTACGCTGGTCAAGTGAGGGTGAAGAAAGGAAGCGATGCGGGAATTTATTCTCGAGTGAGTCAGTGGCAGCCTGTCACTCGACACGTTTTTTAATTTGTGTTGTCTCAGTTTATTTTTAAATCATATTGTATTGCATGGACATAAATTTCAGTGTGTCTATCAGAGAGAGCATTCAATTTTCCATCTTTCCTCCAAAAAGTTTGCCTCTATAGCAAATAATAAAATAATTGTATATTTTTAAACAGAAGAGGGGTCTCGGTTTTGGGGCACGTCCAGAAAATAACTGGCTGCAGGGAGTAAAATCCGTGAAAAATTAATGGGGTCCAGAGGGTTAAAGAGAGAGAGAGAGTTGGAGGTAGAGAGAGAGGGGGGGGGGGGAGAGAGAGAGAGAGAGAGAGAGAGAGAGAGAGAGAGAGAGAGAGAGAGAGAGAGAGAGAGAGAGAGAAAGAGAGAGAGAGAGAGACAGAGAGACAGAGAGAGAGACTGAGAGAGAGAGGGAGACAGAGAGAGAGAGAGAGAGAGACAGAGAGAGAGAGAGAGAGAACACTCTGGACACTGGATGCTGAGAGAGCTCGGACTCCGAGAACTCGGGCTAGAACATTTTTTTTGGGGGGATGAGGGTGGTGGAGAGAGAGGGAGGGAGGGAGAGAGAGAGAGGGAGAGAGAGAGAGAGAGAGAGAGAGAGAGAGAGAGAGAGAGAGAGAGAGAGAGAGAGAGAGAGAGAGAGAGGGAGAGAGAGAGGGAGAGAGAGGAGGGGTAGAGCTCTGGAGTGCCTACGTCATGTCATTCTGAAGTTTTTTACGTCACGTGTTGCATCATTTATGTGTTTCTGTATTAACTGAAGAAGGGCGTATGCCCGAAAGCCTTTTGATTTTGGTGTTTGTCGTGTGTTTTTTTCTTATTAATTAAGTTAAAGTGGTTTGGATGAGACTGCTTCCCGCAATTGGACACACTGGTATGTGTGAATGTGCCTCCTACCTTCACCAGTGATTTTTTTTTTTTTTTACTCACATGCGAAGCAAAAGACTATTAAGTCTATCAATACCAAATGTGGCATGATGGTGTATGATGACAAGGCCTAAAAAAACATACATAGTGACTTGACATTGCTTCAAGGTCAAGGTCGCAGGGGCCATAAATGTTGTCTAAAAAACAGCCATTTTTCACATTTTCTCAATTTTCTCTGAAGTTTTTGAGATTGGATACCTGACCTATATATGGTATATAGGGCAAAGTAATTCCTATCTTTTGATACCAGTTTGGTTAACCTTGCTTCAAGGTCAAGGTCACAGGAGCTCTTCAAAGTTGGATTGTATACATATTTTGAAGTGACCTTGCCCCTGAACTATGGAAGATAACTGTTCCAAACTTCATAACATTGTAGTACACATGTTATACTTTCATCATGAGACACATTTGGCCACATTTCATCAAGGTCAAGGTCACTTTGACCCTTATGAAATGTGACCAAAATGGGGTAGTGAACCACTAAAAGTGACTATATCTCATGATAGAAAGTGCCAATAAGCACCATTGTGCTTCCTATGTCTTGAATTAACAGCTTTGTGTTGCATGACCTTGGGTCAAGGTCACATGTATTTTGGTAGGAAAAAAGTGTAAAGCATTTCTTAGTTTAGTGTATGATGTCATTGCTAGGTGTAGTTAATTGGTCTTGACCTTGAAGGTCACCTGAACGTCAAGGTCATGTAAAGGTCAAGGTCAAGCATGTGAGTTGTATGGGCTTTGCCCTTCTTGTTTTGCATGAAAGGGTATTCATGTATATAGCAATTTTCTGGATGTTTTTGTAGTATTGCTGGTTTGAGGTAAGTTTTTGAAAATGTTTGTGTAGTGTGTAATGCCTTCTTGTGTCTCATAATGACAAAAATCAGTAGAATTTTTCAGTTTTATTACAGACAAATTATCAAATCGTGAATGTAGGAGACAAACTTTACCGCAGACTGTTTTCATGTTGAATTATCCACATATTGATGCTATTCAGTTCTACATTTGCAATAATTTGAGGAATATTGGTTAAGATGAAAGAGTATAGGTAATCAGAATTACTTCATTTTGCCTCTCTAATACCTGGATCATCGAATTTACATGGTAATTTAAAGAGTGCATTTTTGGTCAAAGAGAATGATACATTAGTATGCACAGATGATTAAACCAAACATCCAGTAGGGTTTATAGGGTATTTACCCACTATTGCATAGTGATTTACCTGTATTATTTCTCAAGGAGTGAAAAACCCACAAATGTTTACCATATAAAATTTGACCGGAAAAAAATCAGGATTTGAATAAAGACTATAAACTGCACACCAAAATATTGTTCATTCAATTTCAAGCATTTTGTGTTATTACTTTATGTGTCTATCTGTAACAGTTCATCAGCAATCTCAAAGTTAATGAAAGGTGTGCATGTTTGCCTAATTTGCTCGTGTTTTAGCACCGCTGTAAGGGCTAAAAATAAAAATTTCCCTCTTTTGAATGAAATCTCCCTATTTTTGAGTCCCCATCTCCCTATTTTGCACAACTTAAGGTAAACAGGTCTGGCTATGGGCTTGTCCGCCACCTTTCTTGGCTAAAGCCATCAAACATTGTCAAAGGTGACAGATGTACATCTGAGAGCCTGAGGAAGTGTCTGGATTACATGGTTTCGAAAGATAGGGTCAAGAAGGAAGATGTTGATGCAATAATCAGGCAGTATGGGGAGTTTATTTCAGCAGTCGGTCTCGACTTCCAGAGTTTTGACAAGGACACAGACAGACTAGACACTTTGTTCTTCACTGCACTTGCCATGCACAAGGAGTGGAAGGGGCTGTGGACCGTTGTCAGAGAGATCCTGGTGCTATCTCATGGCCAAGCCAGTGTGGAGAGAGGGTTCTCTATTAACAAGGAAGTGATGACAGACAACATGAAGCAACAAACTCTGACTGCTCAAAGGGTAATCACAGATCACCTGGCTAGTGTCGGAGGTGCCAGTAATGTGGTGATGACAAAGGCTTTGCTCTTCAATGCAGCAAGTGCTAGGAGCAGGTATGAAGAATACCTCAGGGAGGAGAAGAAAAAACGACAAGAGGAAGAAATTTCTTCAAAGAGGAAACATTTTCTGGAGGAAATTGAGGAAATGAAGGCAAAAAGAAGAAAACTTGACACCTGTGCCAAGGACATGCTAAAATCGAGTGAGGAGTTGGCAGAAAAGGCTGAGAAGACTCAGAATTTCACCATTCTTGCAAAGTCAAATGCAATGCGCAGGTCTGCCAAGGAAAAATCTGCAGAAGCTGCAGCTGTTGATCTGGAGATTAACAAGATGCTTCAGGAAATCAAGAACCAGTAGCTGTAGGGTACTGGATGTATGCATTGTTGAATATTTAAAAAAATCGTAATAATGCCTGTGGTTGTGACTGTGCAGTAGCTCAGAATGAATAATCTACTTAAAACAAATTAGAAAAAAACCAAAACAATCAATAATCATAATTTCTGTGGTTGTGACTCAGAACTGCAACAACTCAGATTGCAAATTCTTTTTCAACAGGATAGGGCCTAAAATCAGAAGATGGTTTCAGTAAAGTTACATCATGTATTTGTCTTTGTATTGGTAAGTTAACTTCATTTCAATTATTGTTGTGTTCATGTTGGTCTATTTTCTTGTGTGTGAATTGTCTTTATTTATTTTTTGTTGTTTGGTGTTTATTTATATTTTCATTTAATGGATTGCACTCACCGCAAAATGTTGCTATAAAATTGTGTTAGGAATCCTAAGGATGATTTAAAAATCATCAGAAGTAGCTGTACGCTTTTCTTAAGTGATGACAAAAATGAAATGTATTTTGGTTACCCTAAGAGTGTTTTCATATTGTGGTCTTGGAAAATTATACTGAAGGTCTGGAAAAAGGTTTGGAAAAAGCCTGGAATTTTTTTTTGACATGGCTGTGGGAACCCTGGACATATACCAAGATGCCTTCCACTTCTGTTCATAACATTTCCAATGAAATGTAGAAAAAATATATCTTGTCTCATGCACAGATAGGACTGTATGGTCCCGTGAGGCTACTCTCCTGCTGCTGGATGAGTGGAGGAAGAAGCAGTCCGCCTTTTCAAGTGGCATTTCCTCTCACAAGAAAATTTGGATGACAGTTGGCCACGCACTTCAATCGAAGGGTCATCCCTATACAGGCGATGAGTGCAGCCGAAAATTCAGAAACATGAAGAACAGGTTTGCTTATTGTTTATCAATGTTGCTTATTCTGTGAATAATTGTTTTCCTGTTGCAGTTGACATCGAAATGTTCAAATTCATCTTGGACCTCACACTTGGAAGCACAAAGAAGAACCCTCATGTACTCCATGGCAACATTATTTTGATTGCAGTATAACAAAGTTGATCATATACTTAAGTGAGTTGCTGAACTGGCTTATTTGTTTTGCATTGGCTAATTTACATTTAGCCCAATACCTAACACTATTCCTGCTTGTTAAATTTCATATATGAAACCAATTCATTTTGCATTAATTTTTTAACATTTAGTAACAAGAGGACAAAGGACGGGCTCAGGAAGCCCAGACGAGGGAGAAAGCAGTGGCCCTACTTTCAGCAGATGGAAGAACTCTTCTGCCGAGACCCTGCTATGGCCACCATAGGAGTAGGGGCTTCTATGCCCTTCCAACCCAACCCCTCCCTACCACAAACCCAACCCCTCCCTACCACAAACCCAAACCCTCCCTACCACAAACCCAACCCCCAACCTTCAGATGTATCATCCCTCTGTAGTGTTCAGCCTTGTCACGGATAAACTGCACCTCAAACAAGTGTTCAACTTGCAGACAATAGTGAAGGCAGAGACTGACAAGTGGACAGTCATGGGTCACACCAGTCACTACATCCACAGACGACCATTTGCATGCCCACCACTACAACAGACTCTTCTCCAGTATTGTGACCTGGTGAGAGCATTGGCGAATGATTCCTTCCGCTCAGGGTAAGTGTCTTCAAGGTTCATCGCCAGGGAGATGGCAAGAAACTTCCTCAATGGGTTGAAGGATCATGAACTCGCCATGTACTGTCACACACTGAGACTCGACGATTTGAGTCAGTTAATGGCCGAATTGACAGCTTACCAGGAGAGTAAGCAGAGCCTGAGAATGCGTCCTAAACTTTGCTGTGTGAGTTTCTCTGAAGAAGGGAACGGCGGTGAAGAGGACATTGTGCGGGTCAGGCAAATCAACAGGGCCTACCAACCAAGAAAGTCTTCAACACCGCCAACGGTTCCGTCCAGCGGAAACGGGCAAATATGTTCTCCGGGGCGACAGATGTCGTTGGAGGGAGAACATAAGTTGACATTGGCGATGGAGGAAATGGAGGTTCTCTTGGAGAAGATTGCGGTGGCAGTGACTTGTCGCTCTGGGCAGCGACCGTCGGAGAATAGCCTCGGGGCGGCCCCAATGTCACCATTGCGGGCGGGAGCCGATAGCACATTAGCTACCTCTTTGTCACCCATGAGGGCTTCAGCCAGTACCCAATGTTACCATTGTCATCAGTGGGGACATTACAGGCGGGATTGCCCTCAGCTTTCATGTTCACGGTCACCCTCACCTCAAGGTAGGTGCGTTCGAGCGGATTTAAGCCCCGGGGGGGGGGGGGGGGGGGGGGTGGTGAGCCGCAAGCATGGACCCTCTCCTGGTCGTTCGCTCACGGAGCCGCCCAAGTTGATCAAAAGCACTACCGGGAAAAACCTCGTAGTGAGGGCATGTGTGAACGGGAGACCCTTGCTGGCTCTACTGGATACAGCCGCTCAGGTGTCGGTACTTAGCTCCAAATGGGCCGGGGAAGTGCCTGGTGGCGTTCAAAGAAAGCGGGTATTCTTGCGGGGAGTGGCAGGCAAATTAGTGTCTGCTGAATTGATGAGGGAAGCTTGCATTTCTTTGGGGATGCAGGAATATCTCCGACAAATCTATGTGGCCGATATTTCAGAGGATATGCTCCTCGGGTTGGATGTCCTGGAAGAGGGCAAGGCCATTATAGATTTGGAATCCCTTACTGTCAAAGTGGGGCGGGGGGGGGAGGTGATTCCAGTTGAGATGGTGCAGGATGAGAGGGGGAACTCTCTTAGTGTAGTATCTCTTGCTACACGGGTAAAGATTCCTGCAGCATCCAGTTCTTTTTGTGCTGTGAGGCTTTCCACTCCAGTGGAGGGCTCATGGCTAATGACACGTCTATGGAATGCTACCTCATGTCTAGTACCAGCGTCTGTCCATTCCTAGTACTTACATGGGTGGGAAGGACAATATGACAGCAGCCAAGACAATACTGGTAATCCATGGACAGAATGAACTCCTAAATGATAAATGGAATTAAGAAGTGTGGTTGATCTTAGTCTTCTGTATTTGAGGTACTGAATCTGTTCAACTTTATGTTTGACAGATTTTATAGTTATATCTGTTAATGAAAAATTATATAAAACAAGCAGGGTTTAATACTTTGAATCTATTACGGGTTTCGTCATTGGATGACACCTAGTAACTTAAGAGAGAGCCCTGAAGGGATTGAAATTGTAACAAAATTAATGAACGTCGATATCTTTTGTTTTACTATCCATACTTATCTGTTTATAAATGTATTTATTTTTTATTTGTATCAGGAGTGGACACAGCTGGATGGAACTTGGATGTGTTCCTCCGCAGCCTGTGGTACCTGTTTCATGACTCTCCTGCGAGAAGGGAAGACTTCCTCACTGTTGCACATTCATCATCTTTGCCCAAGAAGTTTGTCAGCCATAGGTGAGCTGTCATTCCATTACATCAAAAACACTTTTTATGTTTTCAAAGTTTTATTATATAAAGACCAATGCCTAGTCACTTCAATAAAGTTATCCTTTCATCTATAAAAGGTTACTGTCTGCATGTGTATCATTATGTGTAGTTAAATAAGGTTTCATTATTTTAACAGGTGGCTAGAAAACGTGGGGCCAGCTGAGAGAGCCATCGAGATCCTCCCCAATGTTGTGGCATACTGCAAAGCTGTGAAGAACAAAACTGTGACAGAGCCAACTTGCAAGTCTTACAAGGAAATATCGGAGATGATTGGCGATCCTCTTCTGAAAGCCAAGCTTCAGTTTTTCATCACTGTGGCCAAAGATGTGGAAGCCTTTCTCAGGATGTACCAGACCGACGCTCCTATGGCCCCTTTCCTTGGGACAGATCTCGGAATTCTCATGAAGCAACTACTGTCACGCTTCATCAAAGCGGATGTCATGGATTCCTGTACCTCTGTGCTGTCACTCACAAAACTGCAGTATGACAAAAAGGAGAACCAGAAAGATGTCAGCAAACTCGACGTTGGCTTCTCTGCAAAACTCAGCCTGAGGAGTCTGAACCTGACAGACAAACAGAGAATTCAGTTCCGCCATGACTGCAGGAACTTTCTTGTTGCTGTGGTGAAGAAGGTGATGGACAAAGCTCCCATCAAGAGCAAACTGGTAAGGAGCCTGACCTGGTTGGACCCTCGACAGCTGGGCAAGTCGTCAACTGCTGATGTGGAAAAGAGGCTTGAGAATCTGGACATTACTCTTGGACTTTTGAAGGCAGCAGGGAGAGTGAAAGAGGGCCAGTGTGACAATGTCAGAAGAGAGTATGCTATGCTGACAGAAGAGGTTGCTCTTGAATATGCCTCAGAATTCCAGGACTTCAACTCTGCTAAACATCACCTGGATGAACTGCTGGTGCCAATTGTCAGCAGTAAGAAATACAGCAGCCTGTGGCCAGTTGTGGAACAGCTGCTCCTGCTCTCCCATGGCCAAGCAACTGTGGAACGCGGATTTAGCGTCAACAAGGAGGTCACAGCCGACAACCTCAGCAAGAAAAGTCTCATTGCCAGGCGCCTCATTTGTGACGAACTGAAGAAGTATGAATCCCCTTCCCAGTTCCCTCTCACCAAAGAAGTTCTAACATATGCCTCTGCTGCACGCCGAAAGTATGATGAGTATTTGGATCAACAAAGGAAGATAGCAGAGAAAAGGAAATTAGAGGATGAAGTTGCTGAGCAGCAAGTTCTCCTGCAGGCCAAGAGGAGAAAGTTGAATGAAGATATCGAAGGCCTTGAAAATTCAGCCAACAAAAAGGCAGTTGATGCAGAGACACAGGAAAATTTCCAACTGCTCATGGAATCCAATGCATTGAGGAAGAAAGCCACAGAGAGGAAGGCAGAGCTGAAGACACTGGATGACAAAATCAAGAGCTTGTCTTCCTAACTTCTCTGTGGCACTGTGTGTACATACATGTGTGTGTTGAGTGTGTGTGTATGTGAAAAAGAGAGTAATTCATAAGATCTGAAGATGGACTGAACCAACACTTACTCAGCACTGTGTCAAATGTGTAATGTGTTGTGTCAATAATGATTCAAGTATTCCATTTCCAGTGTTCTTACTTCTTGTGAGTTTCTGATAGTTCATAGACTTGTCACTATTATACTGTCATTCTTTATTAGTATTGCAGTACTGTATTGTGGATATTCTGTGTGAAGACAAACTCAACAGTGAAAGCCAACTGCATTACAACTAAAATTCAAGATCAAGGTACATAAATCATAAGTTTTCAAAATAGTTGCCATCTAAGTAATGTACACTGCGCTTTGCGTGACACCGAGCAGGGTCTTTAAATTTTAATTTTGGGTCTTTGAAAAGTCTTTAAAAAGTCTTTAAATTTTGTTCTCAAAAGTCTGTATGAACCCTGAAGTAATAGAATGACATGTACCAAGATGCCTTCCACTTCTGTTCATAACATTTCCAATGAAATGTAGAAAAAATATATCTTGTCTCATGCACAGATAGGACTGTATGGTCCCGTGAGGCTACTCTCCTGCTGCTGGATGAGTGGAGGAAGAAGCAGTCCGCCTTTTCAAGTGGCATTTCCTCTCACAAGAAAATTTGGATGACAATTGGCCAAGCACTTCAATCGAAGGGTCATCCCTATACAGGCGATGAGTGCAGCCGAAAATTCAGAAACATGAACAGTTTTGCTTATTGTTTATAAATGTTGCTTATTTCTTCTTGTGCCTGTGAATAATTGTTTTCCTGTTGCTGTTGATATTGAAACGTTCAAATTCATCTTGGATCTCACACTTGGAAGCCCAAAGAAGAACCCTCATGTATTCCCTCAAGATGCCATCGATCTTCTCGTTGAGCAAACTAATTTGTATGCTCGACAGAAGCGTGCTGAATGGGACTATGACACAAGCCCAGTGGACAGTTGATTGGACAACCTTTAAGTTTAGTTGGGCGTGCGTGACTATGGTTGAGTCGTGGCGAAAGTCGCCTGGTGACAGTTGATGGACAACCGTTAAGTTGTGTTGCGCGTGCGTGACTATGGTTGAGTCGTGGCGAAAGTCGCCTGGTGACAGTTGATGGACAACCGTTAAGTTGTGTTGCGCGTGCGTGACTATAGTTATGTTGTGGCTAAGGCCACAATAAGATCGCCTATGGACAACCATTGAGTTTTAGTTTGATCGGACGGTGCATATTTACCTGTGTGCTTAGCTCTACGAGTGGGGTTGCAAAAGCAAAACATGTGCGGGTAATTTCACCAGGTTGTGTATAACCACTTCATATCTCAGCGATTGTTTGCATCAATCTTAGGGATCGTACCATAACTCATTATCTCATCCATCTACAGCATTTCACTTCGTTGCCTCAAGAGAAATAAAATCTTCTTTTAGGTCAAATCAAAATCTTTGAGTTCCTGACTCCCTTTGCATGACAGGTCAAGGTCCCACCTAGCAGGTGAAGGGCGCAACATTGGGGGCTCGTCCTGGGATTTGCCAAATTTCATTTTGCTCAGGGATTCTATTGGTTTTGTTCTAGGGAAATATTTCATGGTAATAGGGTGGTTTGTTTGGTCATTGTTTGTCTTTGTTTTGTTTCATGTTGGTGTGTGTTCCCAGTCATGCCTGAAGCATAGAGTGGGAGTGTTCTAATTTTCTAACCAAAAGTGCTTTCAGGAAAGACTGCTCGGAGTTCTTAACCCTTAGCGTGCGGCCGGCGGGAATTCCCGCCGAGCTTGGTTTCACCGCTGTGTGCGGACGGCGGGAGATCCCGCCCGCACTCGATCGCTGAGGGTGGGTTAGTTTGAACGCGGTTATCTCCCTTGCAAATGACATCAACTATCTATAAATACCACAGCAGGAAAGCGGACATCCCGAGCTTTCTGCGCATGTGCAGTTTGTATGGGCGATCTCTACAAAGTTTTCGAGTAAATTCGCTCCGAAGTTTGATGTTTTTTTTTGCGTCAAGTTTTGTCAGAAGACATCGATGAGCGTGTAATAGAGGTTTTGTTTGGCGAGGATTCAGACGAAGAGTTCGAGCCTTTCAATCTAGAAGATGTTGCCGAGGCAGAAGCAGAATTGCCGCGATTCCGATCGCGGGAAGATGTCGAAGTTCGAACCGTTACCGTGCATCGGAGCGAGCATCGTCAAGTAGATCAACTTCAAGACGTGCATCAGGAAGTGCATCACGCTCTTTCCGACAGCAGGCTTCCGAAGATGCTTAGCTTCCTCCCTTCTGTCAGACGTCTGGCCTACTTGTTCACACTGAGAGCGACGATGCCAACAAGATTTTCGCTTACTTCTTCGATGACGATGTATTTGGACTAATGACCGAACAAACAATCAGGTATGCGTCGCAATATTTCGCAGCCCATCCAGTCGACCAACTCGCGCCTCACTCACGGTTTCGAGATTGGAGATTTTAAACCTGCTGTAGAGATTTTTGCTTGATTTCCTAGATAGTTTTCAACCTGCTATGGACACTGCATGTTGCCTTGGGTAGAAGCTGTGTGTGTGTGTGTGTGTGTGTGTGTGTGTGTGTGTGATATTTTCCAGTTTCAGCCATTTTTATTAGTATGTCATTGTACCTGTAGTAACATGTAGATATTCCATTGGTGTCATTTTGTGGATGAGTAAATAGTTATGCTTATAATTCCTCATGAAAATCGTTTGCTTTCAACAAGGTTAGAGTGATTGTTTTTAGGCACTGTGATCAGCGTCTTCCCCACTCCCAACCACACCCCTACTCCATGATCACAGCAAGTACGTGGTGACTTTTGAGGTGCATGTAAGGATTTGAGGCCTTTTTTGTCCTTCTTTTTACTAGGTAACCTATCAGAAATCAAGCCTGATAATTGCTGGAGGTTATGATTAGATAATAAAGTTAGTGTAAAGGCATTTCATTGGTCTGTTTTGTTGTTGTTGTTGTTTTATTTTATTTTGAGAATAAAACGCAGGTATTATGATAAATTTCATTCAAGTGCTGCATACCACTGTGTACAGAATTCTCTCGGCTACAACTTTTATTCTTTGCATTTTTAATCAGAGGTGAAGAAGAATATGAAAATTGACTTCAAAGACGGTGACCGTTTTTGGAGTAAATTCTGGGGGATAAGTCAGCACAGAGCAATGACGCATTGCTAAAAATACTCAGCAGCGTAAGGGTTAAGTAGTAAGGTGTTGGCTGTTCGGCGTCCATGTTGACCCGGTCCAAGGCAATGGCGGAGAAAGCAGCGGCAAGTCAGACCGAGGAAGGTCATGTGGAGCATGGGCAGGGGGAATGGGTGCTTTACCCGCTTGTTGAAGCTACACCTCGTGGTATGCGTGAGTCACCATCTCCGTCGAGGAGGGGGCACGGTCGAGGTAAGCCATTTGACTTTTCGGTGCGACAGAGGGGCGGTTACCTCATGCCCGGCCAAGCTGAGGGAGAGTTGGGGGTATCTCCAGGGGAGGGTGACGAATACGAGGGGGAAATTCCAGGGTTGCTCTCACCTGGAGTAGACACTAGTGGTATGCTTCTACAGTTGTTGCAGATGGAGGAGGAGCGGAAGCGTCGTGAGATGAAGGAGGAGGAGGAGCGGAAGTGTCGTGAGGTGAAGGAGGAGGAGGAGCGGAAGCGTCGTGAGGTGAAGGATGCCCTATTGATACGTGTCAACCTCACGGCAGAAGGATACAGGAGAAAGTTCCGGGAGGCGAGGAAGGAGTAAGGGGAGTCCTTTGCCCAGTTTGTGGTGAGGATCAAGAGCTATTTTCAGAAGTGGGTTTGTCTATCCAAGAAGAGTTTCGATGATCCTCAGGATCTAGTAGATGTGATCGTGACGGAGCAGTTGATGGAGACCTTGTCTTCTGATCTAGTGGTCAAGGTCAGGGAGCGGAAGCCAGTGAGCGTGGTTGAAGCTGCTGAGGCCGCAGACATAGTAGTTGAGGCTAAGAGATCGGTGAAGAAGTCCCAGATACTCTCCACTAATGCAAGTGCATCGAAAAGAGGTTCAGGGGCAGATGCGAAGAGAGATGCGGGTAAGGACTGGGGCTCTCAGGGTAACATCCGGGAAGCGAAGGAGCAGGGTCGGTGTTTCAAGTGTTTCCAGAAGAGGCACCTGAAGAAGGATTGCAAAAGAGTAGGTTTGGTCATGAGTTCCCCAGGGGAAATCGGGTCGGGAAGGGATTCCTCGCTTTGCGAATCGGGTGGCCGAAAGGGGTTTGAACCGTGATGCGTAGTCCAGTTGAACGGGGCGGAGGTGCGAGCCCTGAGGGATACTGGAGCTGATTCCCTGATAGTTGACTCGAAGCTTGTCCCTCGTAGCGCGGTGACCGGGAGGAAGCACAGGGTTACTTTTGCATCCACCGATTACCAGAGAGTTTGTGACACCGCGATAGTCAATGTGGTTTCGCCTTTCTTCGTCGGGAAAGCTGTAGCCATTGTTTTGGAGAGCCCATTTTTCCCAGTCATAATTGGAAATCATGTAGAGATAAAGGACGGCCGGGTGATTGGGGTACTAGTCTACGGCACAGTTCACGAAGTGGGGGCAGTCGAAAGGAGGGCGCGGGTGCGCATGAAGCAGGTTCCGGGTAAACCACTTGTGGTATCTGAGCCGTTGATCGGACAGGCAGGGCCGGAAGATAAAGCTCAGATGCAGTCTGAGGATGGGACTTTGGAAAGGGTTCGTGAAAACGCCCAGACAGGGAAGCAAGTTGTCTCGGGGGAGGGCACGATCAGTTTCGTTAAGAACAAAGAATCTCTACTATCGGGTTTTTAAGGGATCGCCTGGGTCGTACAGTCAGCTAGTTGTGCCCAAGCAGCTGCGACAGGAGGTTATACGGTTGGCCCACGATCCACCCATGGGAGGGCACCTCGAGGCAAAGAAGACCAGGGAGAGAGTGTGGCAAACGTTCTACTGGCCCGGGCTATGTGTGGACGTGAGGAGATATTGTGCGTCCTGCGACGTATGTCAACGGACAGCTCCCAGGGGTGCGGTAAAGAGAGTTCCTCTGGAACGAATGCCGTTGATGGATGAACCATTTAAAAAGGGTAGCAGTTGATCTGGTGGGACCCATTATCCCAGCGTCGGACCGGGGGTTCCGTTACATCTTGGTCACAGTGGATTATTCAACCCGGTATCCGGAAGCCAAGGCCCTGAAGAACATCGAAGCGGAGACAGTGGCCGAAGCTCTGTTTGAGATGTGGAGAAGGATGGGTGTGCCCGAAGAGGTGCTGAGTGACCAGGGGACACAATTCATGAGTGAGGTCATGCGCGAGGTGCACCGCTTGCTGTCGGTTAAGGGATGTGCGACTGCTCCATACCACCCTCAGTCGAATGGACTCGTTGAAAGGTTCAACAGGACAATGAAGAGCATGCTCCGCAAACTGTGTGCTGAGAAGCCCAAAACGTGGGACAGATATTTGCCTGCCATCCTGTCCGCATATAGGGAAGTGCCTCAGGAGTCCACGGGATTCTCGCCATTTGAGCTTCTCTATGGCAGAACGGTGCGAGGGCCGATGCACATTTTGCGACAACTCTGGACCCGAGAGTTTCAGGACGAGGAAGTCAAGCTAGCATCAGAGTACGTGGTTGACCTTCGCAACCGAATCGAGCATACCTGTGAGTTGGCCAAGGAAAACCTTGCCGAGGCTGCTGTAAAACACAAGAGGGTGTTCGACAAGAAGGCGACCCCGAGAAAGTTGTCAGTTGGCGACAAGGTTTTGTTGTTGCTGCCGGAAAGGAACAACAAACTCCAGATGTCTTGGAGGGGTCCATTTGAGGTGTTGAAAAAGAAGGGATTAAATGATTACCTGATCAGGGTGGGGGACAAAGAAAAGGGTCGATGAGTTGCCAGTGTCAGTAACGACGGCGGTGGTGACTGAAGAACCAATGGAGGTGATGTCCACCTCGGCAGATATTCCGTTGATTCCCCTACACGCTGAAGAAGGTCCTGAGGATGTAAATCTGGATCCAGAGCATCCTGAGGTGCACGAAGAAATCAGAGGATTGTGCCTTGAGTTCAAGGATGTGCTGACCGATGTTCCCATGCGGTGCTTGCTGCTCATCGCTCTGAGCTCACCTGGTCGGGGGAAGACCATTCGACCTTCATCACCATGGGCACCTCATCACCGACACCTTGTTTCCCTTCTTCAGTCTGCGCAGAAGGCCGCCATATGACAGTTGATGGACAACCGTTAAGTTGTGTTGCGCGTGCGTGACTATGGTTGAGTCGTGGCGAAAGTCGCCTGGTTACAGTTGATGGACAACCGTTAAGTTGTGTTGCGCGTGCGTGACTATAGTTATGTTGTGGCTAAGGCCGCAATAAGATCGTCTATGGACAACCATTGAGTTTTAGTTTGATCGGACGGTGCATATTTACCTGTGTGCTTAGCTCTACGAGTGGGGTTGCAAAAGCAAAACCTGTGAGGGTAATTTCACCAGGTTGTGTATAACCACTACATATCTCAGCGATTGTTTGCATCAATCTTAGGGATCGTACCATAACTCATTATCTCATCCATCTACAGCATTTCACTTCGTTGCCTCAAGAGAAATAAAATCTTCTTTTAGGTCAAATCAGAATCTTTGAGTTCCTGACTCCCTCTGCATGAGAGGTCAAGGTCCCACCTAGCAGGTGAAGGGCGCGACAATACCCTTGTACACAAGCTTCATGACAGAGAGGTTGCTGTGTTCCGAAACTTCCTTGGCTGCTTCATTAGACCAGAGAACTTCAGACATCTGTCACCAGACCAGCTGAAGACCCTGGATTTGTCTCCATCTCACATGAAACTTGCCAAGGCAGATATGTTTGTAGGTGAGAAAGCTGAGGCCCTGGTGAAAGAATCTCCTGGACATCCTTCTTGTTTGAAGTTTTTGGACCAGAGTCGGTCAGCTTACACAGCTTGTGCTGAGAATATGCAAAGGAAGCTTCTGCTTTCAAGTGAGACTTTGCAAGCCCTCTCTGCAGTGGACCCTGTGATTCGTGGTCACTCTGTGACTATCAAGGATTCATCCACGCCGTATCTGGCGACTTCAAGTGATAGTAGCTTGAAGTCTACCCAAGCTGTCTCGCTTGTTAGGAAAACCGAAACGCCATATTTTGTCGTGTTGTGAAAATCTCCCTAGGCCCCGTGCATTCAGCGTGGCTGAGACTAGTGAATATAGTCTCAGCAACAGGTTGGTCACGTGATAGCCTAAATTCTTCCATAACATGCATACCACCGTTCTGAACAGCCACGCTGAATGCCATATCACATCGTGAGTGTATTCCTCCGCTTGTTGTGATACACTCCATACTGGCAGCCATTTTTCCGTCAGTTCATTTTCTAAACATCGATTTCCCATGAATGTAAAACTTGTGTGCGGTAAAATTCGAATCACAAGAGTGTAATATTGTGAACTCTACTAATTATAAGGACTTTGAATACAACAGCAATATTTATACTTCATTGAGCGAGTTCGGAGGGTCAGAGTCGATCTCTGGTTGTGAATTCTTGTCAGCAAACCGTTAGATGACAACTAAAGACGCTTCAGCGTTTGTGTGAACAGTGATTACACGTACCTTGTCAGCAAACCGTCAGATGTCGATTCAACACTGTCTAGTCTCGCTGGATAAGCAGTGAATCAGAAAATGGCTTTAACTTCAGCTCCAAAGAAAAGAAAAAGAACAGAAATGACACCCAAAGACACAGTGGACTTGCTTGATCGCTACCGAGAGCTAAATTCTAAAAGTTTGAGGGAGGGTGCTGACATTTTGGGTGTGTCGGCATCATTTCTGTGCCAGACACTGAAAAAAGAAGATGAACTTAGGGCTGATATCGCAGAGGGCTCCAGTCAAGGCCAAAGGAAGCGTCGGCGCTGCGGGAAGGATAAAGAGACAGAAGATGGCTTAAAGCGGTGGTTCGACTCTATCCAAGCGCGCAACACACCTGTAAACGGCCCAATCCTGTGTCAGAAGGCGGAACAGATTGCTTCCCAGCTTGGTCGCTCCGAATTCAAAGCTACAAATGGGTGGTTTAACAGGTGGAAGAAACGCAACGGCTTGGTGAAGCGGGAAGTGCCGGTTAATATAAACGCCGCTTATTAAAAACACTTTTGTTCGGTCCCAATGTGTTTTTAATAAGCGGCGACTACTGTATATACACAATCGCACGTGCTCAAGGCAGCTTGCAACCTTATAGACACGTTCGCGCTAAAAGTAGTTCTCAAATGATTTCCTGAAAATCTCATAGATTAGTTTTATTAGAACACCAAATTTGTGTTTATCTATCGGGATAAATAATTGGAGTGAAATAGAATCGCCTCTTTTTACTCTCAATGGTCTTCTGATCATGTTGAATTTTGATTGGTAGAATCATTAGAATGTGGATTCGAAGTCACGTGACCAACCTGTGTCAGAGATAGTATTACATCTCTGTGTTCAGAATGGGCCCCGTGCTGAGAATGCACCGTGTGTTTTTTCCCCCTTCCCCTCACCCCTACCCTGCCTCTGTGGCACGCGTTGAGCGTGGAGGCCGAGTCTGCACGTGAACCTCTCGGAATTTCGTCTTGAAAGATAAGTACAGTGTTTTCACCCCCGGCTTGGCAGTATTTATTTTTCCTGTGATTTGTCATGAATAATTGATTGCTGTTTGCCTAACTTTGCATTGCTATGGTGGGTGGCACTAGTCGCTGATTCCCCCCTTTTGAAGGTGATAATTATGAATTGATTAAAAAAACATTTAAATTACAGCTGTGTTTCCATTCTCTTAATTCCAGACATATTACATCAGTAGTTTGATTAAGAGAATGAAGGTGCGTGAATCGTTTCTCTAAGTTTCTACCCCTAGACATAAGTAACAAGCCAGAATTTATTCAAATTAAATGACTTAAATTAAATTGGAGAACGAGCACGTCACAACTTCTTTATGTGTCTTTTTTTGTTTGCAAATGTTTTCTCAACATAGGCATAAGCAATTGCATTGTTTGCGCACTGGAGATATGATTCCTTGAAGGCATCATGCATACAAGCCTTAATTTTAACTACTTGATGGGAGTTTTTTTCTTTTTTTGAGTGATGAATCCGAGATTGTGGAACAACCTGCAGTGGCAGTGTCTGGCCATTCTGCTGCTGCTTCTGACCCTGAAATGACTTCGGACAATGAACCATCATCTCCCCATGATCGAGGATCACCTTATCCCTCCTCTCGTCGGGCATCGACCTCTGCATCTTCACGTCAAGCACCACAGAGGCGTGATCAAACTCTTCATACGTGGTTGAGGGACTCGCGCTTGCAAAAGACAGCGCCTTGGGAGTCCTCAACCTAGACAAGCCCGCTTTGAGGGAGATTTCCCTCCCCCAAATCGTGAGTCACCTCAAATTCCTGTTTTCAGGACATGCCGGGATTAAAGTTAGCTCCCCGAAGTTTCAGCCTGTCAACTACTATCAGCTGATCTTCACAGACAGTCTCATTCACCATCTCGTTTCTGAGACCAAACCTTAGCTGCATAATGTGTGCACCTGCCTTCACAATTTTCACATTCTTGCAATGTTTGTTTCAGGTCTCTGCACAGCGTGTCAGAGGACCGACATGAAGCCATCAAGACTGCTGCGTGCCTTGGCAGGCAGTTTCCTTTAGGTGGTTGACAACCAGCTCAACCTTTAGGACGCCGTCGGCACATTGATGCGCCACAGCGTACATTCCCCAGATGTCCGCCTGTGCATCAGTGCACTGAGCGATAGTGTCATGCTCTGTTTACTTGCCTAACGCGGCCTTTGAGTCATGCTGTTCTAAAAATATCAGTCTCGTGCAGTGATCACGTGGCAACGAGATCTGCCATTTTTACGATCAAGAGAGCCTGCCGTGAATTTTCTGCGAATTTTCCCACGAAGTTGTGTCTTAGTCATTTGTGAACGGGACTTTTTCTTTGCCAGTATGGCAGCTGATGAAGAAGCTGAAGCACCTGTGGAGTTTTTTTAAATTCTGACTCAGAATATGAATTCGAAGGCTTCACTGACTCTGATGTGATGGGAGGTGAAGGGCAAGCAAAAGCTTTGACCGATGTGTGGTGGTCTGTAGATCCAAAGGAGCGGGAGCTTGACTCAGATGAAGATTACTCGGCTGACTTCCCTAGCGCACCTGATGGCTATGATCACTCCTGGCTACCGAACTTTTCATCTCCTACTAGGCCTATCAACGTGCCAGACAACACAGACGAGGCAGGTTTTTTTCCAACTGTTTTCCACGGATGATGTCATAAATATGATCATTGTGGAGACGAACAAGTATGAACAGCTAATGGAAGCGAGGAAAGGGGGTGTGCCAGGCGTCCACTCACAAGTGGCACAGTAGAAACCAGTGACCATTGACGAAATGAAGCAGTTTCTGTCGATACTGTTCATGATGGAGTAAATAACATTCTTCCTCCCCTCATCGCACCTCTGGACTTCATCTGGAGTAAAGTAAGAACATTATTCCTTCCTTTATCACCTTAGGCCTGGGAGTGGCTGCTGAGCTCCTGTTGGCCTCCCTCTGGACTCTGTGCCCTACCTGGATCATACGTAGACGTAGGACTGCTTGTGCCAAATGACTTTATGTAAGACGCCAGGAAAAAAGGTCGCCGTGACCCGGGATTGGAATTTCTTCCATGGGCAAATCTGGCGCAGCGCATGCGCCGGCGCCCCTCCACACGCAAGGGTAACCCACACTAGCATTCGAGTTCCAGGCGGAGAGCCGAACGCACGTCGTCCCGTTCTGTCTTGCAAGTATAAATTTGTCTCAATTCAATAACCGCCCTCATGCCCCTCCAGCCACCCATCCTTTCACAGTTCCTTTTCTTGCGGGGATAATTATCAAATTGGGTAATTTCTACACTCACATACACACTTTTCTGTGCTGCATACATTCGGGTTTGCATTGACATGTGTTTGCGGCGTCGTATAAACATTTTCAGATGTATCTACATTACTTAAAGACTCTATGTAGGTGGGTGAGAAAGACATGTGGGAACGCCGGCTGCACGCTCTCTCTCGCTTGTGATCTATTTTGGCCTCGCACGCAGCGGGTCTTGTTGTGGCCACGTGTTTCGTTCTATAAATAAAGGCCTATGACAAGAACACACTTTTCAGTGACGTAGTTCACATTTTCCCCTGCATATATTGTTGATCACTGTGCGCTACGTGAGAGCTGAGTTACGCTTTTTAAAAATGTGTCTTTTACCATCGTCGAATTTGCATTGAAGGTGAGTTTGTCAGATCTTTGTAATTGTTTATAGTTAAAGATAAATCATTTCTGAATATGTGTAGGCTGTTTGTATTGACCATATCTCGACGACAACTGGAGATTTTGGATCTACCATTGAGTCACTGAATTTTCAAACCACGTGTCTTTTGTCCAAAATGGCTGATTCACTCCTTTTTCGAGAATATTTTATAATCAAACAGAATCATTCATATTGCTAATAACGAGTATTCATGTAATCCTGAATACTTCAAATTTGTTTCACAAGTGTTTGATTGCTAAAATTTTATGTCAGTATCTTGAAACTTTACATTCAATTCTGCTTGATCTGCGGGGTCAGTCAGAACTGGTGTGGATAGTGAGTGACCTTTTTCTGTCACAAGTTGAAGTTGGTTCTTTGCCTGCCTCCTACTTGATCATAATACTGGTAAGTTAAAATATATATTATTAAATGTACAACATATTTTGAATATTGATTTTCTGCCTGTTGAACACTATAAAAAGCAAACATATTGACTGTAAATGCTCGCCTTTCTTTGCATGCATTCACCTTTTTTCTTTTTTTATGTGTGCAGTGAGTTAATTGTGACTGCATCATAATGCCTCGCAAGACGAAACCCCCACCCTCTGGGAAGTCTGGTCGAGCTCGGCAGTTCCTGATAGACAATTATGCCGTTGGTGACAAAACCACCGTGTGCCATAGTGGACATGTACTGATGCTGTTCTGTGAAACTGGCAAGTCACATGTGAACACAGTCAAACTCATCAACAGCAAATTTGGTTTCAAACCAAGTATTGCCCAGATTGACACCCTAGTGAAAAGAGCCATGGGTTTATTGGAACAGATATATCGACCAGCTGCCAAAGAGATTTTGGTGAAACTATGTGAGGAGATCTTTGTGTTTAGATATCCTCCACCCCAAATACCTGCACCTCCAGCTTGCCCATCCCAAATACCTGCACCTCCAGCTTGCCCTTCATCTGAGCCTCCAACTTGCCCTCCACATTCATCGCCTCAGCAGTCAATTCCCTCAGCCTCAGCAGGTACATAGTCACCAGTTCATTCTTCTGAACAAGATTCTGTTCAAATGTGCTACTGTGACCCTGGACCATCTTCTTGCAGTTCCCAACCTCGATTGTCCAGGCTCAGAAGTGACCCACTGACCCCCAGGAAGAAAGCTTTGAAACGGAAGTTGTCATTTGTGGCATTAGAGTTGGCATCGAGCAGGAAGAGGCATCGTTCAGCATTAAAAGACTTCAAGGAGAAAATCAAGTCCAGACCTTACAGGTTGAAGCAGCTGAACCAGACCATAAAACCTAAGGAGACAACCATCCAACATCTACGAGCAGCATTGAAACTGCTGCCTGCCAAAGACAAGAAGCTACAGTTGGAAAACCACAGATGGCAGCTGGCGGGTGCAAAGACCAAGAGTTGTGACAAGCTGGCTGAACTTCAAAGCATCTACCGCTGTCAGCTTTTTGCTGAAAAAGACAGAACCATTCGTGCCTTGGAAAATAAAATTATGTTACTCAAAGAAGAATTGCAGGTTGCCCAGAGCAAGCAGTCAACAATGATGGACAAGAAGACATTCTCCCCCACAGTGGGGGTGATGGTTTATGAAATGATCATGTCACAAGTACCTACCAGGAATGTGCCAAGTCTGCTAGATTAAATAACGACGAGAACTGGCCTGGAGTTTGAGGGAGGTGCACTTCATCGCAATACAGTTGAGCAAATGGCCCGTGAGATGGGAGTTATCAGTGATCTGCAGACAGCCGAGCTTCTTGTGAACACCAGTGGTTTAACCCTTGGATTTGATGCCACAACTCAGGAGGGTGTTCACATGAGCTGTATACATGTCACTTCATCAAACAGCTGCCAAATCATCGCCATGAACCAGCTCCCGGGAGGCACAGCTGAGGACTATGAGAACCACATCATGGACTCTTGTGTCCCACCTCTCTCAGATTTACGCAGATTTTCATCAAGTTGACATTGAGGAGACACGGCGGGCGATAGTCACAAATATCAGCAACACCATGAGTGATCGTGCCGCAGTAAACCATGCTACAGTCGAGCGGGTCAACACTACTTGGGGCAAGAAACAAAATGAGTTAAATTGCCACCTGCACCCCCTTGATTCCATAGCCACTGCCTGTCGTGCCGCATTAAAGGCGCTGGAGCCTGAGAAAGGACAGCTGTTTGGAAAAGACTGCTTGGTGGGCAATATTGTTATTCAAATGAGCAAGATCAGGTACAAAGACATCAAGGGGGACCCTAGAGGCTTCAGAACTTTCCTGGAAGACAACCATCTGCCATGTGGTTTGATTCCCAGATACCGTGGGAATAGGCTGCATATTCTTTTCCACACGTGTTGTGTGTTGGTGAATCACCATTCCCTTCTTCTACACTATTTGTCGACAGGAGCCGTATCATGTGGTGGACTGCCAGCAGGTCTCAGAGATGACTTTAGCAACCCCAAAGCTTTCAAGGAAATGTGTGTCCTGGCGCTGCTGGATCGACTGCTGACAGGCCCTTGGATGCACATTCTACAGGGCACCACCTCATGAAGTTGCTGAAGCCCTTCCCCCACCTTCCACCCCTCATGGAACTGCTGAAGCCCCTCCCCCACATGCCACCCCTCCTGGAACTGTCGAGCCCCCCCCCCCCCCCCCCCCCCCATCTGCCACTCCCAGTCTTGACGACATCAATGGAATCACCGTTGTGAAACAGGTGCTGGCAACATTAGCAGAGGCTTCCAAGAACCCACTGGGTGTGCTGCATAGACGAACAGATTTCTTCGGTAATGTGGTGGAGCATGATTCAGTTTTCAAGGCCATTGTAATGGTGTGCCCAGCTGACGAGGATGTGCATGACATGCTGTTGGGATGTTTCAGCGCCATCATCTCAGTGATCGAACAACAGTATGAACGATACTTCAACATTGAGGTCACAGAGGAGCTGAAGGAGACTGCGAGCCCCCGTCTACACAACATAGACTCGGAGGAGATGATGGGTATGTTTAGCGCGGCACAAGCAAGAGCACCAAATGCAACCATGTGCTACCTGTCTTCAAAACTCAGGGCGACAAAAAAAAAATGTTGTTGACCAGTCCACCTCGACCAGCTGACCGAAGAGATGAGAAACAAAGTGATCACATGGGCAAGAAAGGCAGCTAGGAAGAAGAGGAGGGCCAACAGAATGAAGCTTGCCCAGCTTAGCGTCAAACTTTCAAGGAGGGAGGCCCTGAAACAGCACCAAAAGAAAGAAAAAGAAAGGAGGAAAATTGAGACAAGAAGGGCAAAGCCCATACGACTCACATGCTTGACCTTGACCTTTATATGACCTTGACCTTCAGGTGACCTTCAAGGTCAAGGTCAAACAACTAAACCTACCAATGACATCATACACAAAGAAATGCTTTACACATTTTTCCTACCAAAATACATGTGACCTTGACCCAAGGTCAAGGTCATCCAAGGTCATGCAACACAAAGCTGTTAATTCAAGACATTGGAAGCACAATGGTGCTTATTGGCACTTTCTACCATGAGATATAGTCACTTTTAGTGGTTCACTACCCCATTTTGGTCACATTTCATAAGGTCAAAGTGACCTTGACCTTGATGATATGTGACCAAATGTGTCTCATGATGAAAGTATAACATGTGCCCCACATAATTATTAAGTTTGAAACAGTTATCTTTCATAGTTCAGGGTCAAGGTCACTTCAAAATATGTATACAATCCAAAATTTGAAGAGCTCCTGTGACCTTGACCTTGAAGCAAGGTCAACCAAACTGGTATCAAAAGATAGGGCTTGCTTTGACCTATATACCACTTGTAGCTAAGGTCGCCATTCTCAATAACGTGGGAGAAAATTGGGAAAATGTGAAAAATGACTGTTTTTGAGACCACATTTATGGCTCCTGTGACCTTGACCTTGAAGCAAGGTCAAGTCACTATGTATGTTTTTTGAGGCCTTGTCATCATACACCATCATGCCACATTTGGTGTTGATAGACTTAATAGCCTCCGAGAAAAATCCAACGTTTAAGTTTTTTACGGACGCCCGGACGCCCGGACGGACGGACGGAAGACACGGCTCAGTACATAGACTCACTTTTGCTTCGCATGTGAGTCAAAAATCATCAAAACCTTAACACCAGAAGCAGAGGCGGTCATGAAGGCGTTTCCAGATCTCGAGGAAAATCTGGTTATCAACGTGATTGATACACTGACAGGATTGTGGGCAGAAGTATGTGCCACATCTGGCATGATGGGAATGTAAACACAATGTATTACGGCAAAGTCAAGAAATTAAAGAATAACAAGAAAGACTATGTCGTAGCCTACTGGCTCCCCAAAGAGTCTTATGATGATGCAGAAGATTATAACATGAGTAAACATCAACTCGCAGCTGACATTGTCTGTGGTGAACTGCTCCTGTCCTGAACAACCTGTAAGGACATTTTCAAATACATTTTTGAACTTCTGGAATAAACAGAGCAGTGTAGGAGAACAAAGTGAAGTTGTTTGTTTTTTGTTGTTGTCCGAGTGCTATGATTTTTTAGTAGCTGAAAAAAGCATTATGTGGCATTTTCAAAAATTGCACCATGTAGACCATCCATTTTTCTACTCACCCTCCAAAAATCAACTTCAAACTCAAAGCTTGAATAGGTAATAAATGATGATTTTTAAAGTAAATGTGGTGTCGATTTTGACCACACTTTAAAAAAATGTGTGGTTCTGGGTTAAAACATTGACGAAAATTGGTGGCACCCTAAAGGTTAACCCTCTTGTGCATGCAACGCCCGATAACGCCCGCCATTTTTTGTAAGCGCTTGTGCATAGACCGCCCGCTAACGCCCGGGGAGACCCCACCTATAAATAAAGAGAGATTCCCTGTCTATTTTTGGTCAGAGCCTCGGTTTGATTATACCCACAATGCACTGGGTCTTCCGTCCGCCTGAACAGCGTAAGTTTGGAATTTTCCGAGAGTAGCGTGTGCGTGAACGAATTTTTGATTTCAAGCGAAGTTTGTGCAGTTCAAAATGGAAACCGATGATGAAGCGTCAGTAGATGCAGAATCATTGTTCTTAGATGAGGACTCTGGTAGCGATTACGAGACTGATTTAGACGAAAACTCCGACTGGGAAGCACTTGAAGATGTCGTAGATGCGGACAGTGACTTGGAAGCAGACGGTGAGGGCAGCGATGTGAGCGAAGATGTGAGTTTTGGTGCGGTGGCGTCGGCGTCGACAATACCAAATGACAATTGGAAGAGGGAACTGTCAAACTTCGAAATTGAACAGTTTGCAGAGCATGTTGGACCTATCCATGATTTGCCAGTAGATGCAGATCCGATAGACTTCTTCCATCTTATGATTCCGGAGTCATTCTTCGCTCATTTGGCTGCTGAAACAAACCGTTTCGCAGAGCAAAGTCAGCAGTCGAAGGGCAAAGTTGACAGCAAGTGGAAGCCAACCACGCCCTCAGAGCTGAAAGTCTACTTCGCTGTCATGATAATGATGGGCATCCACAGACTTCCCAGGCGACGACTCTACTGGTCCGTGGATGATGATCTGAATGTGCCAGCAGTTTCAAAGTTGATAACTGAGAATCGCTTCTCAAAGCTAACTCAGTATTTACACGTGAATGACGAAGCTACAGCAGTTCCACGCGGTCAGGAGGGATACGATCCTCTTCACAAGTTGAGGCCTCTCATCAGCATTGTGAAGAAGACATTCAGCCAGCACTACAAACCTAACAGAGAGGTGTCCATAGATGAAGCAATGGTCAAGTTTTCAGGCAGACTATACTTCAAACAATACATCAGGCAGAAGCCAACACCATGGGGTGTGAAGGTGTGGTGCTGCTGCGAATCTACCACTGGCTACCTCCTTGACTTTGACATCTACACAGGGAAAAGTGCTGCTCCCATTACAGGTAAATTATGCTTTATTTTTACTACATGTTCTTTTATTTGTATAGATTTCACACTTTATAAGTTCATTATTGAATTTACTTTTATTCCATACTTTTTACTTTTTATTTGACAATATTTTCCATATCTATGAGATCTGAATATTCTTTGTATGAATTATGAGTGTTCAAGTAGGGACATACTGCAGTGTTAGTGTATTTGTGTGTGTGTGTGTGTGTGTGTGTGTGTGTGTGTGTGTGTGTGTGTGTGTGTGTGTGTGTGTGTTTGTGGTGAGAGAGAGAGAGAGAGAGAGAGAGAGAGAGAGAGAGAGAGAGAGAGAGAGAGAGAGAGAGAGAGAGAGAGAGAGAAAATACATGGAGAGAGAGAAAATACATGGAGAGAAATAACATGTAGTTGTGCAGTATTGTGAAAACATCCCTCTTATTTCTCACAACAGGAGGCCTTGGTCATCATGTCGTCATGACAGTGGGTGACAAGTACCTGGGGAAACACCACCAGTTCTTCTATGACAACTTCTTTTCATCACCTGCCCTTGCCAAGGCTCTGCTGCAGAAGAACACCTACTGCTGTGGGACATGCCGTGTGAACAGAAAGGGGTGGCCAAAAGAACTTGTCTTCAATACCCGCACACCAAAGAACAAGCGCATGAAAGTGGGGGAGACGCGCATGATGCAGGATGGCCCCATGGTGGCTACAGTCTGGCAAGACAAACGGACTGTGTGTGTCCTTTCCACGGGTATTCAGCCACTGATAGGGACAGCCAAGCGCCGCCAGGGAAAAGGAGCCAAGGTTGACACTTTTGTGCCCACCACCATCCTTGAGTACACCTGCAGCATGGGAGGTGTCACTCTCTTCGACCAACTTCGGAAGTACTACAGCTTGGGCGGGCAGAGTCGCAAGCTGTGGCGGTACCTGTTCAACTTCATCAATGCCTTCACTATCTTCACCTCAACCCAATGTCCACATCCTTGCAAGAGTAAGGACCATGACAGGCTGTGGTTTACGATGTCTCTGTCAAGAGCCCTGCATAAGGGAAATGTGCAAACTCCGGGCCAAGTCCAACATCCAGCATCGTGTAACCAAGAGGAAATCCCTCCCTACTGAATTATTTGCTCTCATTTTTATCGATCCCTTGCCATGTAACTCTCTCTCTCTCTCTCTCCCTCCCTCCCTCCCTCCCTCCCTCCCTCCTCCCTCCCTCCCTCCTCTCCTCCCTCCCTCCTCCTCCCTCTCCTCCCTCCTTCCTCCCTCCTCTCGTCTCTCTCTCTCTCTCTCTCTCTCTCTCTCTCTCTCTCTCTCTCTCTCTCTCTCTCTCTCTCTCTCTCTCTCTCTCTCTCTCTCTCTTCCGCTCCCCCCTCTCTCTCTCTTCCACTCCCCTTGTCTCCTGCTGTGGTCACTCCATCTCTCCTCTGGCGGTGCTGGGCTAGACACTGGCTGGCATGTTTGTCTCCAAGAGGTCAGCTTTAGGAGCGGCCAAATTCTCAGCACCCACCTACGGCTCTGTCCCCTGGTGTTCCCACACCGCTCTGCCCCCTGTTCCCTCTCTGCCCCGTTCCCACGCCTCTCCGCCCCTTGTTTTTCTCCATCGTTACCACCCCCTCTCCTCTTTCACCTAAAGAGAGAACTTCCGTCCTTTGTCTGAAAGTCCTCTGGAAGTGAACCCTTCCGGTTCCCTCTTTGTACCTACTCTTGTCGATTCCAATAAATAGAGGCGGCAGTGCATGCTAAGACAGACCCGCTACCATCTGGGTAGACAACACAGGCTGAAAATAAAGTGTTGGAAACGCCGAACGTGCTCGCCTTCTTCCTCACAGAGAAGTCTGCCTACCTGCAGCCTTCAGACCACACCATCACATTTGGCGCTTGCGAGCAGGGTAACGGCAGTGCAACATCATGAACGATTCGGCGTTCGGTTTCCCCCCTGTGGACCTCTTTTCAACAACGTCCCCAGGTGTACCCGGAAATCCGTTCGTAACAGACACACTGGGAGTGAGCAACGCGCAGCCGACGTCACCATGGGCACCCCTCAGTAGCACCCCGAGACCTGAAGCACCGCGACTGTACTGCATACAGCCGCCCAGGCTGCCGACATTCTCGGGAGAGAGTGGGACAGATGTGGAGTCATTCGCAGAAGAGGCAGAGCGCATCATTGGCAACTGCTCACTAGAGCAAGGAGCTACAACAAAATGGCTTATGCAGTCCCTGACTGGCTGTGCCCGACAGGAAGTCCTCCGAGATGCCTGCGATTCCCCACCTTCCATCTTGGCGAATCTACAGGCCACCTTTGGAGATCATCGGGGGTCATCAACTCTCGGCGGCGCATTTCACCGACGCCTGCAAGGTGAGACGGAGGGCATTCTGGAGTTCGCCTAGCACCTTCAGCTGCTCGCCCAGCGAGCAAACAAAAGGCGCCCATATAGCGTCGACGAGGACACACTCCATGACCAGTTTGTTGCAGGGCTGTACTCCCCTTCACTCCGTCGCGACCTCCAATGTTATGTGCAGGAGCATAGCGATATTACATTCCTACAAGCCAGAACAGAAGCACAACGCTGGCTTCAGGAAAATGATTTCCACACGGAGGTGGCGGTCCAACAAGTCGTCGCTCCCAGGGATGAGCTGATCCAGGTGAAGGAGCAGCTTGCGCTCCTTACACAACAGATGCAGTCTCTGCAACACCAGAACTCTCCAGCTGTTTCATCTACCAGCCACCGCCCTGACGCTAGGAGACCGATGCTGGTACTGCGACATGATTGGCCACAAACAGGCGGATTGTCGCAAGAGTCAGAAATGGTGAGAGATTAAGATTGAAGCCCGAATGGGAAATGACTATCGGGAAACGACTGATAGGTGCCAGATGTGTGACGTGACTCCAGTCCTACCCAGGTAAAATAGCCAGATAGGAGTGAATGTGTGCTTAGACTAGTTAGAGTTAGTAATGAATAAGATAAGTGCATTACAAATACTGTAATTAATATTATTTTTATTATTGTTATTATTTAAAATACCAACAATTATTTGTTTCAATGTTTCTCTGTACAGCTCAACGATGATCTGTGTCAGAGGTTGAACATCCGCAGAGCTGGGACCTCTGCATATCACCCGCAGACCAACGGACTGGCAGAAAAGACCAACCACACAGTGAAGACAAGGTTGGGGAAGCTCATGGAGGAACGGGGCACGAGAGACTGGGACATCTTCCTTGAGGAGGTGGCGTTCTCCATGAGGACCCAGCGTCATGCCTCAACCAAGTTCACGGCTTATTTTCTGATGTTTGGTCAGCATGCCCAATTACCTATTGAGGTGAGACGTCGTTTTAGTTAAATTGTCCTTTGCTTTGAAAAGTTATTCCAGTGATTGATGAAAGTAAAAGGATGCAGTAGAGCAGACCCAGAAGTTGATGTGGATGTGACAATGGGGGTGTCTAAAACATTTTTTTTTCTTCCAGATCTTAACATTGGGGTTTATATCATGTATAGTTTTTGTGGTCTTTTTTTGCTTTACAGTGCCCATATTCAAATTAAATTAAAATTTTCTTGCATCAATGTGCTGTTCAGTGTGTATGTTCATGTGGTTTGCAGGTGCAAGAGGGCTTCCCCTGTGAAATTGTTGAAGAATCTCAGATTCATGTGGAGGAAGCAGACACATTCATAGAGCGACAGGCTGCAACTCAACGAGAAGCACATGAAAAGGTATGTATTATGTTTAAAAATAATTCTGTTTGATTGGGACTTATGCTGTAAAAAGCATCTGACATAAAATTAATGTTAAAAATCCCAAAGCACAGTATTAAAAGAATTAAGACGTAAGACATTTAGTCTGTATCCCCAGCACACAGCTAGCATCAGATATTCACACTCTTGACACTGTGTCAGTGACATTTTACCTGCCAATCAGTTTATGATGCCATTTTGTCAGCTGGGCTCTGGTTGAACAAGGAACCAGGCTCGTGGCTCGTTACGAAGCATCTTTTGGAATATCATTATGTAACAGTGCACTTTGAGGTAGGTCTAGGACTAAGGGCGACTACCTGTGACATTCAGTCGGGCTTCAGTAACAACCTTGCTCTCTCCATTAACCAAGTAACCAATGCCTTATTCTACCCAATCAAGGTCCAAATGTAACGCTTACCAATTCCATAAGCACACCAGCATGTAGTATTAACATTAACAGAACAAACTAGACCTATCTTAGAGTGAAATGTCACAATTTTAAAAAAAAAATGCTTTGTGACTAGAGCCCTGCTGACAAAATGACATCATAATTTGTTTGGAGCGTAAAATGTCACTGACACAATGTCAAGGGTGTGATATTGGGATAATAGTTGTATGAAATAATGAAAGAAGATTTGTTTTCCAGGCCAGGCACAACCAAGAGAATGCTCACAAGAAGCACAAAACCTATCACGCTGCTAAGAAGGCCAAGGAGTGATCTCGTTTGAGCTGCGAGAGGGGATGGAGGTGCTCAAGAGAGACATGGCCAACAAAGGTCGTAAGGGAGGAAAGACAGAGCCATCCTGGAATGGACCTTACAGGCAAGTACTTCGCACTGAGCTTTTGGTGATTATGGACTTGACACTTTTTACTGCCCTTTCTTAAAACTTCTGCATTGGCCTAAAAGTTCCTAATAGGACTGATCACTGTCCAGTGTTCCTATTAACGGATAGCTCCCGGTTTCCAACAAAGGACTAACTTTTCCTGCCATTACATTGCTTATCATATTAGTACAGATATCCAGAAATTTGGAACCAAATATCCGCATCTAAGCAGCTCATAGAATGAAATTAATGAATAGTAAACAATATCATGTTGTGTTTTTCAGAATTGCACAGATTGGGGACAAACACCAAGTCTACCTGCAGACCAAAGAGGGTGTCCTTCTCAAGAGAGCTGTGGCCTACGACCAGCTGAAGCCTCTGAAGGAGAGAATACCCTCAACTGTGAATTCTTTCCCAGGGGGGAGCAGAGCAGAAGACCAGCAAGGACCTTTTCCAGACAGACAGCCGGTAGGGAGCAGTGCATGCCAGACAGGAACTTTTCCAGACAGACAGCCAGGAAAAAGCACAGCAGGTCAGTCACAAGAGTATGTCAGTGATCCGCCACCTTTTTCAGAGGGCCAGCCAGAAGAATCTTCAACGTACATAAATGACCACACCTAATCCAACAGGCAGACTACAGTGACATAGATGTGTTGAGGCGAGTGTTGATGGAAAGAGAAAGCTTGTTGGATTGCCATATTGATTTCTGTTCTGCAATTTTGTTTAAACAGTTTCAGGTTGACGGCCTGCAAAGGTGTACAGTTTTTGAAGCGGACAACCATTGCATGGTTGGAACGCCAGACGGTCCATTTGTCCAGATCATGCATTTCCATAGGCACTGGGTTACTGTCAGCAATCTAGGCTGCAGGGATAGGGGGCATGTGAAACTATATGAATCTGTGTACACTGAGAGCGTTCCCGAGTCTAGAGAGAAATTTATAGAGCAGATAGCTTGGATGTTGCACACAGATGCACCAGAAATACAGCTGGAGTGGCCTGACATAGCGCACCAGCGTGGCAACCATGCATGTGGTACTTCCGCAATTGGTAATTCATATGCCCTCTGTGCAGGTATCAACAAGTCAGTTTTCCCTTGCTCTGGACCACCACCATGACATCCCCCTCGCTCTTGTGGAAAAAGGGAGGAACAAGCTGACCTTTCCTGTGGGCATCTCTGTCATCCCAGCCTGGAGACATTGGCACCCAAACAGTGGCTTCATGACAGTGTAAGTGCCATGTGTCCACTGCACCTACACATTCTTGATTATCTGATGCCACGAGGTGGGAGAACATTTAATCTTACTCGCTTATGATCAGCCCCCCCTCCCCCCCCCCCCCCCCTTTTTTTTGAACCAGTGCCTTGTCAACTTGCATAGAATGCTCAGGCAAATAGAAATATTAGTTGGAACTGAGGTGGGTTCTTTTGGAGAATAATATCATGCCACTGAACATGCTTCAAACAGAATACAGATACCTCATGGATTTCCCAAAATTACCATTTGAATGCAATTTATCAGAACTCGAGGCCACAAAAGAGTGCTGGTTATAAGAGTGCCTTACCTCTATACATTTGCAACCTACTGTCAATTTGACGTGGCAGCCCATTTTCAAAGTTACTTTGTTTTCAACCTAGTCAAAAGAAGTATTGCAGCATATACCAAGAAATTAAAAGGTCCAGCCTAATTGGACCCCCCAAAATTTGCAGCCTGTCATAGGTTTGCTGGTACAGCCCTAAGCTGAAAGTATGTTTTTTTGTGTTATCCCGTGCTACTCACAACTGCATCAATACCGAATAAATGGCAACTGCAACTTCAAAAACAAATACAGATAGCAAAGCAATGAAAGGCACAACCTGCAGTTTCTTTGGAGATTGTTAACCCACAGCACAAGATTCTACCCAAACTCGTTAGAATAGGAACGACAAGGTGAACTCTGAAATCAATATGTAAATGCCAGTGTTTTTTTCCTGCAGATCCTGATGTCGGCACTGGACTGGATTCTGTTTCCAGTCTGCCAATCCTGTCACTGGCTTCTATTGATGATGAATGTTACAAACAGGCAGGTGCACATCCTGGACTCATTGCCTCTAGAGGAGAGAAGACAGCGACTCTTTCACCTCTGGATGTAAGCATGTTATTCAATACTGCTGTACGCAATTACATTATTAAAATGCTCGTCGAACACACAGGTCAGATTTTTATCATCTGCAAATTCACCTCAAACATACATTGTACTTGTCAATATTGCTTCTGTCCATATGTGCTGTTAATTAACACATTTCATCCCATTTTTATGATGTGTTCTTTAATAACATGTATGTATACCCAAATTTAAGCTTTGTATGCTGACACAAGTAACACCTTCCTTTTTTTACCATAGGACTTTCCTGAAAAGGAGAGCGAATGTGAGCCCAAGTGACCTGCCCATGGAGAGATGGGAACTGGGACACCTTTCTTAAAACTTCTGCGTTGGCCTAAAAGTTCCTAATAGGACTGATCACTGTCCAGTGTTCCTATTAACGGATAGCTCCCGGTTTCCAACAAAGGACTACTTTTCCTGCCATTACATTGCTTATCATATTAGTACAGATATCCAGAAATTTGGAACCAAATATCCGCATCTAAGCAGCTCATAGAATGAAATTAATGAATAGTAAACAATATCATGTTGTGTTTTTCAGAATTGCACAGATTGGGGACAAACACCAAGTCTACCTGCAGACCAAAGAGGGTGTCCTTCTCAAGAGAGCTGTGGCCTACGACCAGCTGAAGCCTCTGAAGGAGAGAATACCCTCAACTGTGAATTCTTTCCCAGGGGGGAGCAGAGCAGAAGACCAGCAAGGACCTTTTCCAGACATACAGCCGGTAGGGAGCAGTGCATGCCAGACAGGAACTTTTCCAGACAGACAGCCAGGAAAAAGCACAGCAGGTCAGTCACAAGAGTATGTCAGTGATCCGCCACCTTTTTCAGAGGGCCAGCCAGAAGAATCTTCAACGTACATAAATGACCACACCTAATCCAACAGGCAGACTACAGTGACATAGATGTGTTGAGGCGAGTGTTGATGGAAAGAGAAAGCTTGTTGGATTGCCATATTGATTTCTGTTCTGCAATTTTGTTTAAAGTTTCAGGTTGACGGCCTGCAAAGGTGTACAGTTTTTGAAGCGGACAACCATTGCATGGTTGGAACGCCAGACGGTCCATTTGTCCAGATCATGCATTTCCATAGGCACTGGGTTACTGTCAGCAATCTAGGCTGCAGGGATAGGGGGCATGTGAAACTATATGAATCTGTGTACACTGAGAGCGTTCCCGATTCTAGAGAGAAATTTATAGAGCAGATAGCTTGGATGTTGCACACAGATGCACCAGAAATACAGCTGGAGTGGCCTGACATAGCGCACCAGCGTGGCAACCATGCATGTGGTATTTCCGCGATTGGTAATGCATATGCCCTCTGTGCAGGTATCAACAAGTCAGTTTTCCCTTGCTCTGGACCACCACCATGACATCCCCCTCGCTCTTGTGGAAAAAGGGAGGAACAAGCTGACCTTTCCTGTGGGCATCTCTGTCATCCCAAAAAGCCTGGAGACATTGGCACCCAAACAGTGGCTTCATGACAGTGTAAGTGCCATGTGTCCGCTGCACCTACACATTCTTGATTATCTGATGCCACGAGGTGGGAGAACATTTAATCTTACTCGCTTATGATCAGCCCCCCCTCCCCCCCCCCACTTTTTTTTTGGAACCAGTACCTTGTCAACTTGCATAGGATTCTCAGGCAAATAGAAATATTAGTTGGAACTGAGGTGGGTTCTTTTGGAGAATAATATCATGCCACTGAACATGCTTCAAACAGAATACAGATACCTCATGGATTTCCCAAAATTACCATTTGAATGCAATTTATCAGAACTCGAGGCCACAAAAGAGTGCTGGTTATAAGAGTGCCTGTTACCTCTATACATTTGCAACCTACTGTCAATTTGACGTGGCAGCCCATTTTCAAAGTTACTTTGTTTTCAACCTAGTCAAAAGAAGTATTGCAGCATATACCAAGAAATTAAAAGGTCCAGCCTAATTGGACCCCCCAAAATTTGCAGCCTGTCATAGGTTTGCTGGTACAGCCCTAAGCTGAAAGTATGTTTTTTTGTGTTATCCCGTGCTACTCACAACTGCATCAATACCGAATAAATGGCAACTGCAACTTCAAAAACAAATACAGATAGCAAAGCAATGAAAGGCACAACCTGCAGTTTCTTTGGAGATTGTTAACCCACAGCACAAGATTCTACCCAAACTCGTTAGAATAGGAACGACAAGGTGAACTCTGAAATCAATATGTAAATGCCAGTGTTTTTTTCCTGCAGATCCTGATGTCGGCACTGGACTGGATTCTGTTTCCAGTCTGCCAATCCTGTCACTGGCTTCTATTGATGATGAATGTTACAAACAGGCGGGTGCACATCCTGGACTCATTGCCTCTAGAGGAGAGAAGACAGCGACTCTTTCACCTCTGGATGTAAGCATGTTATTCAATACTGCTGTACGCAATTACATTATTAAAATGCTCGTCAAAAACACAGGTCAGATTTTTATCATCTGCAAATTCACCTCAAACATACATTGTACTTGTCAATATTGCTTCTGTCCATATGTGCTGTTAATTAACACATTTCATCCCATTATTATGATGTGTTCTTTAATAACATGTATGTATACCCAAATTTAAGCTTTGTATGCTGACACAAGTAACACCTTCCTTTTTTTACCATAGGACTTTCCTGAAAAGGAGAGCGATGTGAGCCCAAGTGACCTGCCCATGGAGAGATGGGAACTGGGACACCTCACTTCTGAGCTTCAAAATGGGGGTGATGACTGTGGGGTGTATGTTTGCATGGTATGTAATCTTATCATCCAAAGCACCTACACCACATTTTCTTTCAGTCAGACAGTAAATTTGAGAAACCAACAGGTGAAGCCTGAAATACAGACTGACAAACAACAGGTGTTGTCCAGAATTAAAGACCTTCATACTTTAACCTTTAGAGGGCCGTGGGCGCATTTAAGCGCCAACCGATAGTGACCCTCTTTGTTAATCTGTCAGGCGCGACCCTTGCGTCACATGGCTCTATAAATATCACTGTCTCCTGCAGTGGTCACGTGGTCACGAGATCTGCTCCATTTTGGATCGAGAGCACCTGCCGCGAATTTTTTACGAATTTTCCCAAGAAGTTGCGTGACAGTCGCTTCAGTTGTTGAACTTTATTTTCGCCAATATGGCGACCGAGGAAGAATCAGAAGCACTGGTCGAGTTGTTTTTCGATTTGGATTCGGAGTACGAGTTTGAAGGCTTTACTGATGCAGATGTTATGGGAACGTGCAGCCAGGCAAGTGGATCAACAGACGTGTTGTGGTCCGGGGGACCTGATCCTGAGACTGACTCGGATGAAGATGACTCGACCAAGTACACCGGTGCACCTGATGGCTATGATCACACATGGCTGCCAAACTTTTTGTCTCCCACTGGGCCTGTCATTTCTCCATCTGGCTGACAACGAGAAGGTTCCTGCCAGGGGTGACCCCGCCCACGACAAGAGCTACAAAGTGAAGCCCCTCGCCGACTTGCTCATTCCTCAGGGGCAGCGATATTTTGCTCCGTCAAAGGAAATCTCGGTGGACGAGAGCATGGTTCCTTTCAAAGGAAGAACCGAACAAATGCAGTACATGCCAGCCAAGCCAACCAAATGGTGCCTGAAAGGATGGGGGATGGCAGACTCTAAGACTGGCTATGTTTGGAACTGGAAGTTATACCTGGGAAAGCAGACAGCACCATGAGAGCATGGTCTGGGATTTGAAGTGGTCCACAGCCTTGTCAGTCCCCTGTTTGGGAAAGGGCATGTTGATTTCATAGACAATTTTTTCAGCTCTCCAGCCCTCTTCCATGAACTTGCTCAGTGTGGGACTGGAGCCTGCGGAACACTGCGCCTCAATCGCCAGGGGGTTCCAGAGAGGGTGTCGCATGATTGCGACAAGTGGTTGATTAGGTGAGTTGAGAGCTAAATCTGTCGTCGCGTGATTGCGACAGGTATTTGATGAGGTGGGTTGAGTGCTAAATATAATTTGGTTGCTGGGGACCTTTTGAGGGGATGGGTCTCTTAGAAGAGGGGGGTGGGGCTCGTCTTCGTTTGAAAGGGATGATGACGCGAGGAAAGCGTGCATTACCCAGAGAGCCTAACGTGATGGCGTCACGCTACTCTTCGCGCCGCTAGTTAGCGTGGGTTTGAGCTCATTCCTTCGTCCCGCTGAGGGGCGAACACACGTGGGGACGGAAAGCTCGTCGGGGCGCTGAGGGCGCAGCCATGAGGTCCGTAACCTGGCGGGTTGGCTGCGAGGCCTAACCTCTGTAGGTTCCAGGGGTGAACCGTTGGACAGCCCAGGGGGCTGGGGAAGGTCTTCACAGCCTGAGACTTGAGGTGGGTGCTTGTGTGTGAGCGGGCAAATTCGAGTGGGTGAGAAAGAGAGGGGTGCTCGCGCGTCTGTCTGCATCATATTTAGACCTGATACGTGTAACCGTAAAAGGGTTGGTAAATTCCTTTAGTGTAAACTCTTGTAAGGGGAAAAATTAAGCTCTGGCGTCTCGGTGACGGAGCGAGAGGAATTGTGATTTTTCATGTATTCCCTGGGTTTCTGTTTGGTCTATTTAAAGTCTCATGTGAGAGACGTTTATCCTTCTCTGATGGTGCGTTCTGAGTTGTGAACGAGGGTGGGGTGAAGGGTGAAACTGTAAGCAAATTTGTAGGTGGAGAGACAGGTGGTGATTGGTTGTCTCTTTTTGCTTGCAGGCTCTTTTCCTTCGTTTATTGAAATGCTATAGCGCTGCTGCTATACCTTTTGACCTTCTGCTAGGGGAGTACCTACTCCTCTTTTGGTGTATGCTGTTTTCGTCTGTCTGCCCTGAGGGAGACTAGACTCCATCAGTGCCTAGGATCGGAGGACGGTGGAAGCAACGCGTGGAGACGCGGGGACGAACCCGCTGGCTGCCTACCACCTCTACTGGAGCGGCGTTGCGCAGCGCGGGCTGCGCAGTTATCGCCATGGGAGGGAGCGCCGTGTGGACACGGCTGTCCACGCAGTCCACGTCTGAGAGCGACAAGGACAGGGCGACGCTGTCGTCGGGCGTACGTACGGATGTCAACGTGTGGACCCTACGCTGTTCTGTGCCTGCAGTGGATTCTGCAGTGCAGTGGATTACGTGCTTTTTTAGGAGTACGGTCAGGAGACTGACTTCCTGAGGGTCGTGGCATGAGAGGACTGAGGTTTCATCGAGTTGGGTAAGGTGAATGTTGTCTTTCTCGCCTTTTGGTCGGAATTTTGGTGGTCAGTCGCTATCGTAATAATAGCTGAGAGGATCTTAAAGAGACATTGTTGACTGTGGTTCATGTCTCAGGGCCTTTTCGAGGAGGACGTCTGAGTTGTTTAATCCCTGCCGGGAGGGCTGTGTCATGACAACGGGTAGCGTCGTTGACGACATGGGGCAGTGAGTCACTTTGGTATTCTCGTAAGAGAACGGACGGGGTTGAGGATTGTTTTCAACCGCTCTAGAGAAAGCCTGCCTTGTTGAAGGCAGTTGCCTTTTTCTCCCTTCTGGAGCTTTGGGTTTATTATTTGGATTGGTGGGCGAGAGGGTGTTGTTGGGGGTGTGTGTGGATAATTTTCCCTCACTCTTTCAGAAGAGTGGGGCGTTGATGGAGTGTTGACATTCATTGTATTTTTTTCTTGTTGGTTTTTTTTGTGGCCATTTTTCATTGAGGGTTGGGATTTTTGTTATTGTTTTAACATTGACCTTTTCCCTGCCCCAGTGTCCTTTATTAGATTGTTGTTTGTTTATTTAATTATTTTTGGTGTTTCCAGTGAATGTGGTGATAGGGTTTTGTTGAAAACCTTTAAGCAGCATCGTGCCTCCAGACCAATGGGTAAGAGGAGAAGAGGTGCCTCTTCTCCAGGCTGTATCCTGGGCCCTGGGGGAGCCCATTACCGCCCAGTACAGCCTGTATCCCATCAATGCGCAAGCCCTGATCGTGCACTGGGTAGTGCTCCAGACAGTGATGACTGGACAGGGCCCCCAGGTGCTCCAACGCTTCAGGAGTTTGTACCCGGTCCCCCCTGGGGGGCAGGTTTCGCCCCTGAGACGCGGGTGCCTGACTCCCCTGGTGGGGAAGCCCTCGGGAAGGAAGCGGCCCAAGCAACCCAGACAGCGGCCGCACCCTTATCAGCTGACGGAGCCCCAGACTTCCCTGCCCCGACCCAACACTGCCCCCTCGAGAGACCCTCTTCCCTTTCAGATTCCTCTGGGAGGCCCGAAGTTGTCCTGTCGCCAGAGGAGGCGGAGGATGCACACGTCGCAGTCCGCGTTGCAGTCCCAGTGGTCGGGGCAGCAGTGGATCCATAGCACTGCCCAGTGCTCTCCGACCCGGGTGAGACGCCCATGTCCCCAGAGCCATAGCCGTGAGCGGTTCCCGCCCCGGGTTACACGCCCACGTCCCCGGAGCTATGACAGCAAACGGTCACCACAACGCAGTAGACGCCCCCGACTGGTGGAGAGGACCCTCAGGAGTCAGAGTCGTGAGCGGTCGTCCCCACGGGGTAGACGCCCTCACCCCTGGGTGGAGAGTTCCCGTCCTGTACGGTCGAACCCCACCCAACCACGAGGGAGCCGGGCCCAGCACTCCAGGTACAGGGTGAGGAGCTACGAGTTCTGGTCCAGGCAGCATGAGCCCGAGTCCAGACGATCAGGAAACCACTCTGCCGGGACTGCTGCGAGGCACTCCCAGCACGCTCGCCCTCAACCCCCCGACTCCCGATCTGAAGCGAGGGTCACCTTGGAGGTAAGGGCCTCCCGTACACCGACCCCCCAGGTGGAGGTCCCCCCTGTGGCAGATCTCCCTGATGCAGCTTCCTTGACAGCAGCTGCTCCCGCCAGGCAAGAGGACTCCCCCCTGGAAGGAGACCTCTCTCTCCTGGCCCTGGACGACGCGCCGATGGAGGACGTGGAGGTCTCCACGCAGAGGGAGAACGAGCTCCTCGGCATCCCCCCAACTACTCCGCCTTGCAACACGACGAAGGTAAGGCCCAATGTGCCCGGTGATGTCGCTGTCCCCCCTTCCTCTTCTTCGACCTCGGCTACCGGGCCTACGAAAGAGGAGAGGAAATTTTCGGAGATAGCGGCGGAGTTGGGTGATCCCTCCAGGGGTGAGTGGAGGACAGTCGGTCGTAAAGGTAAGACTACCTCGGCTACACCCTCTACTTTTGCTCCAGGGACTTCAGGCTGTGGCACCACCGACATCACCACCAGGGACGAAGCACGAACAGGAGTGGACTCCCACTGCCACCTCCTGCGGCTCCACAAGACGCTGATCCCGGGTGACCATCCTGTGGAGGAACAGTACAGCCTAGGTAGGATCCTTGGATGCAGGTACACCCCCGAGTTCACCCCACCACTCAAACTCGACCTGGTCATTTCCAGTGCCTGTGATGCTGCACGATGAGAATTGCCTGCACAGCCTACTATCTGATGCGAGGGTGAGGCTAGCTGTCGGTCTTCACCCCAAGCAAGCCCCTTTTTATCAAGACAAGAAGGAGCAGGCGGTACAGCTGGTCAGGAGGTTTCTCCAGCTGCAGAAAGTGGTCGCGTTTGGAGAAGTCGGTCTCGACTTCTCCACCCCAAGGGAGCACTGGGGACTACAATGTGATCTCTTGACCTCCCTCCTCCAGAGCCTGCAGAAGGAGACTGCTAAGCTGCCAATCAAGATCCACTGTCGGGAAGGCTCGAAGGAGCAGAAGGAAAAGGCACTCGACACTCTCCTTCCCATCCTGACAAGCAACCTCAGCAAGGACCACCCCATCCAGGTACACTACTTCAAGGGTAAGCCCTCGACTTTGGGTCGGTGGATGTCAGCCTTCCCTCAGTCTCATTTCAGTGTGGGAGTGGCCATGCTGGTGGACGAGGGACACCCCCCCCCCCCCTCCCCCTGATACATTATGGAGACCGTCCAGGCCATGCCCCGGGACCGTCTTCTGCTCGAGTCTGTCGCGTGGTACACGACAAAGAAGAGATAAAAATAGCTCAGAAAGATCGATATTTGACTCCAGTTGCCAAGGAGGGTAATTGTGCTTAGAGGGGTAGGTCAAATCCATCGAGGAAGCGAGGGAAGATTCAAACGTAAGCGTTGTCACCATGAATATTCTCATTGGCTTGGAGAGGACACGTCATATATTTTTTCCCGCTGCTGAGTGACGTCAGTCATAAGTCAGGGAGAGACAAGCAAGACGTGTTGAGCGTTCGCCCTGGGGTCGCCATCGTGGCGCGCCCCAGGGCGATGTTTTGCTCATAAGCGTAAGGGCAGCTATGTCCAGCCTGAGTGGCTTTTGTGTGAGCAATCTCACCTGCGATAGATAGCTATGGTTTCACGACCTGAAGAGATTTGAGGTGAGTGTTTCGCGTTAGTTGTGACTGAACGCGCGTGCATGTGAACACGTGTAGCGAACGCCATCTTGAATTGTCTTATATGTAACAGTAGTCTGAAGAAGTATTCGTCTAAATGTTTAACGTTGAGAGTTAACTTTAGAGAATGATTGTAAGGAGTTTCTACTGTGTTTGGTTGCAGTTTTGAGCCGCTTTTGGGCTCTGTAAAGTAATGACGCTTGTGAGCGTCGTTTGGCTTTCTCGTGAATGAGAGTGGTGCGAAATAAGATAGCTTGCATTATGAGTGCAGCAGACGCTGCGAATATAGATGGTGATAGATTGTCTCGTTTTGCAGGCCATAAAACTCTGGGTGTCCCCCTGCTGTGCCTGTGTACTCCTGCAGTGGTATCTGGGTGTGCCCCTGCGTACCGGTATCCTCCTGTATTCGCCGGTGTCCCCCTGCTTACCCTGGTGTACATTGCTTGTGGATGTGTGTGTGTATTGTGACTTCGTGTAGCTGCGGGTGCAGCTGCACTGGTGGGACTTTGGTCCATTTCCGAGAGCGACGGCTCTCGGCCTGACTGTGGGTCGGACTTGGCGAGTGACTACAGGCGCGCACTGCAGAGGACGACCACAGGGGTGTAAGCGCGCGGACAGGAGCGCCCGCGCAGGACTGTCGGTGAGTGACTACAGGCGCGCACTGCAGAGGACGACCACAGGGGTGTAAGCGCGCGGACAGGAGCGCCCGCGCAGGACTGTCGGTGAGTGACAGCGTGTGTCAGAGACGTGAAGTGGGTAAGTCTTTGTGTGAGACAGTTGTGGAGTGTATCTCCGTACCCCTGTGTGGGTGAAGTTTTAGTATGCTGCTGTGAAGAGCAGTGGAGTGTATCTCCGTTTTCCCTGTGTAGGTGAAGTTTTGGTATACTGCTGTGAAGAGCAGTGGAGTGTATCTCCGTTTTCCCTGTGTAGGTGAAGTTTTGGTATACTGCTGTGAAGAGCAGTGGAGTGTATCTCCGTTTTCCCTGTGTAGGTGAAGTTTTGGTATACTGCTGTGAAGAGCAGTGGAGTGTATCTCCGTTTTCCCTGTGTAGGTGAAGTTTTGGTATACTGCTGTGAAGAGCAGTGGAGTGTATCTCCGTTTTCCCTGTGTGGGTGAAGTTTTGGTATACTGCTGTGAAGAGCAGTGGAGTGTATCTCCGTTTTCCCTGTGTGGGTGAAGTTTTGGTATGCTGCTGTGAAGAGCAGTGGAGTGTATCTCCGTTTTTCCCTGTGTGGGTGAAGTTTTGGTGTATGCATTGTGTTGTGTGGTTATATCCTAATGTACCCTTTGAGAAGGGCGGAGTTTCGATGGGAGTAGCGTTGTTTCATCAGAGGTTACAGTGATGTTGTGCCCGGATGGGGCCGACCTCTCACTTCTTGAACCCGTGCGGAAGTCGGTGCATTAAATGTTGTGTGTAGTGTTGAGTATCCTGTTTATCTTGCAAATAGTCATGGGGATTTTTTCCGGGTTGGGTTTTCTTTTCAGGATGGTTGTTATTGATTAAAGTATTTGTTTTAAAAATTGGATTTACCCCCTCAGTGTCTTTTATTTTAGTTGTTGCTTGTTTACATATTTTATCTATTTATCTTAGTGTTCCCAGGAAGTGGCAATTAAGGTTTTTAGCTGATGAAAAACCCTTTTAACCGCGACAGAGTCGGACGCCCCGGCCAGACCCCCGAACTCCATCCGAGGCGCGGACCCGTACGTCATATACCGGGTGGCCAAAGTGGTGGCCAAGGCATGGAAGACCCCGACCGCCAACGTGCTCCAGCAGACCACCGCCAATGCACGTCGGTTTTTCGGGGTGCAATAGGTCCCAACAGCAAGGGCCTGAGGTAACCTCTTCACCCGGATAAATCGTAGGGTACCTCTAACCTCTTGCTGCCTTCCATTCATCATGTGTGGGGGAACAATAGTTAGGAAATGGACATTTGTTTTGTAAACATTAAACGTAGCTAGGGAAAACTTGTTTGTTCCTCCACATGATTGTTCATGGAACTATCATGGCTATCCACCAGCTGACCTGCGCCATCCTGTCCCATGATACCCCCCCGGGCGGGTGAACCTCCAGACGTTAAATTCCTGATGCTAGTTCCTAGTCCAAAAAAAACGGGGGAGAGTGTCCTAGGGATAGACGCTAAAAGGGCATTAACTCCCGATGACTCGAGTTAGTAACGTAATTTATTACTCGATAGCTCATTGGTTGCAGTATGTCAGCTGGGTCATATAAAAACCCGTGATGTTTGGGGACGGGGTCAATTCGTCATTCGCCTGCCTCAGAGATACAGTACAGTTCAACCCCAGTTTACTGCGTCTCTACAGGGCCACATCTACTCGCCGACGCTAGGTGAGTATGTCGGCCCACACGGGCAGTAACGCCACGCCGTGGCAGCTCTGCTGAGAGCAGAGTAACCCGCAGGTGAGCTGTCTTTTGCTGTCTGCACACTCCCACACGCTGGTGAGTTCATAACTCGCGCCCTGCCACAGTAGGTAGGAGGTATATGACCAAAAAAATGAACATGATCTTAGGCTCAAACAATCCCCAGAATACAGATTTAAGGTACAAAAATGAACAAAGTGGTAAATACGCATAAGTTTTAGTGCGATAATGAGTGCGCAAATGTTGTATTTTATTTTTTTAACCAGATTTTCGGCGATAATCTTAGAATGGCGCCTTACCAAAGTGGATGCTAGTAACGATCTTTTTGGAAACAAAATTAACCATGATCTTAACATTAGTTTAACCTGAAATTGGGCAAACAAATAGAGAAATGGATAATCTATACAGCAAACATTATTTTATTAGCAGCTGCCACCGCAACTCTCTGCAATGCACACAACTGTGTGCATGTGTTGGGTGTGTGAACAAACAGTCGGCGTTGGTGGAGGAAGACATTCTCAAGGACGGCGTGACGTCAATATCCCACGTGACCGATCTCCAAACTAGCCGCCATCTTAGCTTGGGGTAGTCCTCTTGCCTTTTGATAAACTACGCTATGCTTTTCATTGCTGAAATTTAATTCTGCTAAACAGTCATGGCTTTTGAATATTCCGATAACCTACACAGCGAAGACAAAGGTCGCTATTTTGCAAAGTTGAAGATTGCTGGTTTAGATGTTTGCCCATATAAGATCGCTGGAGATGACTGGATCAACAACCCTTTGAAATGGCCTCCTATTGTAGGTACGTGCGCAAAGAGGAGAGAGAGGGGCTCGCAGTGCTCGCGTCAGGCTGTGAGCTAGGATTCGGTTCGCGGCAGTGTTGACTTGCACTATTTTGCGTCCCTCGTCTCTATATTTAGTTGTGCGAGAATGCGGTCTTTTCAGTGACGTAGTTCACGTTTTTCCCATCATGCCCATACAAGTTTGAAAGATTTCTGTCCTGTGGAAGCTGAGATCGAAGTTTTTGAAGTTTTCCCTCATCAAAACACCTGTTTTTCTACAAACGTAAGTGTGCAGGTTTCTCAAACTTTCTGCAGTTGTTAATCGTATCTTTATGAATAAGTCTGTGAAATTTAAAAGAAATTGATGGCGTAGAAAAAAAGATTTTACTGACTGAAGAGGGTCGCCGTTTCCTTCGCTGAGAATGACTGGCGAACAAAGGCCGAAAGGGCGTGAAAGGCTGCAAATTCAAAGGTCTAAATACTGTTACATCGATCATACAGTGTCAGTGTGTTATTAAAGCATTAGATAGTGTATTGACGTTTGTTTCTTTGTTGTAAATGTGTTGTTACTTTGATTTTAGCAGTAGTATTGTTGTTAATGAGTTTTGAAAGTCGAATCTGTATTCATTAATGATTAAATTTGAAGTTTTCCCTCATCAAAACACCTGTTTTTCTACAAACGTAAGTGTGCAGGTTTCTCAAACTTTCTGCAGTTGTTTATCATATCTTTATGAATAAGTTTGTGAAATGTAAAAGAAATTGATGGCGTAGAAAAAAAGATTTTACTGACTGAAGAGGGTTGCCGTTTATTTGGTGAGTGAGAATGACTGGCTAACAAAGGTCTAAATACTGTTACATCGATCATACAGTGTCAGTGTGTTAAATGCATTAGATAGTGTATTGACGTTTGTTTCTTTGTTGTAAATGTGTTGTTACATTGATTTTAGCAGTAGTATCGTTGTTAATGAGTTTTGAAAGTTTCATTTCAAAATTGAAAATTGAAATTTTTATTTTAAAATATTTCTATTATTTGTTTATCAAGGAATCTGCACTTGAGGACCTGCATCTGCACCTGCAGTCTTCCCAGCTGCACCTTGCTGTGATATCTTCCCAGCTGAGTTTGCTTTTCCACAGTCTGCTGTCATCTGTGCGCCAGTGAATACTAAGAAGGCATGTTTGCATTTGTGCATTTTTTGGAAAGTCAGCCAGCATGTTACCTAAATTTATTAGTTTTCTACATTATCTAGAAGAACCTGGTGAACAAAATACAGTACAAGACTAGCTTCATTATGATTATCTTTCTCGCAGTGCA